>JAAXNX010002601.1:0-12924 GCA_036491905.1 Folsomia manolachei
TTCAGGCCATTCATATAACCCTCAATTGAGGTTAGTGCCAACACCAACCCCAAGAAAAGGAGGACAGTTGAAATGCCCTTCATTTTCAAATTCGACTTGAAATTTGAGGAAAAGGAGAAACTGGATGATTGGTGAAATTAAGTTTGTGCAGCAGGATTGAGCATAATTCTGTGAAATCAAGCCGCTTTATTTCCTTTCGGTAATCTTGTCGAAGTTGCAACTACTGAAAATTTTCAAGACATCGGATGAGCTCATGTATTTGGCAATCGAGCATTAAAATAATAAGGCATCACTAAATTTGTTTGGATTTACGAGCTATTAATGAAGTCCAGAAGTTGGATTGATAAGAGACGAAAATTGGATGAATGCAATTTTGCTGCATTCGCAATTTGTTTGATAACATTCGCAGAATTATGTTAGTGCTATCTTTCAACTCATTCATTTTGCTATAATTTAAAGTTGAACTGTTATTAAAAGGGATAATAAGTGACATTTCTGATTTATGTGGGTTGCTGAAATATAATTTTATGCATTTTTGCAAAAGCTCATTCCGTTTCATGGTGCTTTTGTAGACCGACAAAAATTAAATAAATTTTTATTACAAGTTGGAAAACTTATTATGTATTTGATACAAAAGACGTTATGAGACAAATTATCTGGCCAGCCATATTCCTGTGAATCATAGTATGAACAGTTTTCTCATCCTCCAATTTGCACGCAATCTTTAACATTTGACCCCTCGTGTTTACGCAAGTAGTTTACGCAAGTAATAATAATAATTTCTTTATTGTCATATGGTAAGTAGTTTCTAGACAAGGAATTAATTTGACTATTTAATAACACATTGTCTTCTTTAAAATAGCTACATCACCAGTAAATGTAAATCGCTATGTCCAGCCATATGAGTGACCTTTGGGTAACACTCAAGATTGAGGTTCACATAATAAGTTACTTAAAGATTGTCATGGTAATGTTCACAGTATGTGATCCAGACGCTTGATACCTCAAATAAATCTTCATTTCTTTTCTGGTCAGGATCGTGTGAATCTTATTTATTTGTCTTCGCCTTCATAGACAATGAATTAATATTTAGTATAAAACAAAGTCCAGGGCTTGAATGCATTCATGTATTTGGAAAACCGGTTTACAAAATGGGATACACAAAAAGATTGACTCCAAGTAAATTATTCCAGTTCCATTTTTGCACTTGGTGAAAAACAAGATGCACACTCACCTGCAATACAGATAAACTATGGTAGTATTATTCAATAACTGCATTATGCCAGTTATTGGAGATTGCCTTGGTTTTTGCCATTATACACTAAAAACTTTATTGATTTTAGGTTCTTCAAATTAAATGGTTTCGATTTTGCAAAAATGGTTTAACCAAGCTCTAAGCCACTTTGTTACTCATCAAAATAACGTAAAATTCAATTTTTTTTAATGAAAGCAAGGTTTGATCCGTGGTTATAACTTGCCAACATGGCAAAATTCGAAGAAACAATTAACTCTAGTCCCGTACTACATACTTACATTGTCCTTATTTGTGTTGTACAAATATCGGCGTTGAATGTGACAGTGAGCCCATTCCAAGAAGTTAGGCACATAATGACTCTTGAAGATCGAAGGATTTGCTATCAAGAGTTCAAAGACGTGAACTACGAAATCAATCCAGACGTCGGGTTGACCATTGTAATGTTTTAGTGTAACTGCAAAATTTCAATTCACAGTAACAGGATTTTATTTCAAATTTCAGGATGAACTTTTAACGAAATATAATTATCCTGTGAAGCGAATAGATGTCACAACGGAAGACGGTTACATTTTGGGCGTCTACAGAATCCCCTACAGTCCAACATCACCTCTAATTGATGGAGAAACTAAACCAGCCGTGTATCTCAATCACGGTCAAGGAGCCACCGGTTTGTGCTGGTTAGTTCAGCCGACATCAAGAAATTTAGGTGGGTAAAATACAACGCAAGACATAAGCTCTGGAACAAATTGCTTGAAAAAAATCTATTGTTTTTTCTTTCTATTTTGTTTTAGCAACGTTGTTATCTGACAACGGATTTGACGTCTTTATTGGAAATGCCCGAGGTAACAGTTACTCACAAGGGCACATAAATCCAAATATGACAACGAGCAACAAGAAATATTGGGATTTTACGTGAGCATCCGAAATGGTTCTTACATTGCTTGTGTAACTGTCGGTGGCAAATAATTCCATATTACTCCAGTTTTCACGAAATGGGAGTCTACGACGTCCCCGCAGTGATTGAGATGATTACAAAAGTAACCGGAAATTGGAAAATGTATTACATTGGTCACAGCATGGGCACCACAGAGATCACTGTGACACTATCCGAACGTCCCGAGTACAATGGACGCCTCGCCACGGTTTTCCTCCTGGCTCCAGCCGTGTACTTGGGTCACGTTGCTGAAGAATTCAGAACGCTGTCTCGCTACAGTAACTACTTTCAGGTAAAATTTATATCAGATTAAAAATAGCTTTAGGCATTCATTGAAATTTAATTATTCCAGTATTTCTTTAATGCCGCACTTCGTGGAAAATTTGAAGCCAATCGTTTTATTGAGAAACGTACTGGACGGGCTGCAGGTCACATTTGTGCTGAAGCCCAACACGCCTGTGGCCTTTGTGGAGATTTTTTCTTCTCCCAATATGGATATGATGGAGATCAAATGAATTATGTGAGGGCATATTTATTAGCTGTGGTGTTTTAACTATTTACTAAAATTTTGTAGACAACCCTTGCCATACTTATGGGCTCATTTCCGGACACAATTTCCACAAAAACTTGGACACATTTTGTTCAACTAGTTAAAAATAATGCATTCTGTCAATTCAACTATGGTTTTACTCACTTAAACTATTTGCGATATGGAAATAAGTCTCCACCTTGTTACAATATGGGCAATATTGGAGCTCCCTTTGTGATGTTTTATGGACAAAATGATATCTTTGATGTGCCACAGGTCAGTGGGGTGGGCATAATTACTTTAATGTACTGCTTCACAATACTAAATTGTCCTTATATTATTTTCAGGATGTTGCTAAAACAGCCTCCAAAATCCCAAGTTTGAAGGAGTTTAACAAAGTTGACTGGCCACTTTTTACACATTTAGATTTCTGTATTGCAAAGGATGCCGATATTTTGTTGTATAGTCCACTCATGACCATAATGAAGAATAAAACTTATGGATAATTTATTACACAAATATGCCCTTGATCCTTCCTTAATACAATCAAACCGTTTTGGCAAATTGTTAACCAACTCTGGAATGTTTGAATACGTAAAATCCCTTAATATTTTTTGCAAGTGTAATTTCTGATTCGTATGGTACAGTCTGTCTAATTAATATGGAATAAGTAATTTTTGACTAGTTATTTTTGCATTCAATTTGTAATCACTTCTCAATTTTTCATCTCAACAACAAAATTAACGTAGCTGTTTGCCTACTACAAAATTCTTGGATCACGAGAGGAGTCAGCCTTCCCACGAAATTATCTCCAAACTCAAGTTGTAGTGGTCGAAATGATGCATGGACCCTTTTCCAGTATCCATTCCGAATCCCTTTGACATCCTGAATCCATCCCTCTGACAGCACACAAATGGCTGAGGCAAACGTGAAGAGAATTATACCAAAAATTGTTGCATCCACGACTATCGCCAAAAAAAGAAATGTTTCAAAAACAATTCCCTTTTCCCGATATAACGTCACAAGTGCAACCCCACTCAATATCTGAACCGTTGGAACACCCGCAACGGATCCGGGGAATATCCGGGTTCGATAACTTGAATTATGCAGTTTTCCACGGAGCTGGAGGACACGATATTCCTGGAATTTCGTGACATTGTCCAACTTAGTTTTCATAAACTCTTGGCATCGTCCTAAAAGAAGGACAAGTCCCGATATTTGACAAAAAGCTCCGTAATGGCAGCCGGAAACAATGGATTGCATCGCCATTATGAATTCCAATCCTGACAAAAAAAAGACCCATCCAGATCCAGGTGGGGCTGTTTGTCGGGACCCCGCAAAGAATGGCGGATCCCAGAAGTGGAGGTTTGCACCTGTACAACAACGTCATTGCTGCCATAACCGTGCTCCAGATCCAATACGTGATTTCGAGAAGTATGCAGATAATTTGAGTAGCTGCCAAGGTGAGTCGGCTAAGAGGAGGTTGAGTATCTGAAGAAAAAATGAAGTTAAACTTCTTAAATAATCGAAACAATAAATGTACCTTACCAAGTTCAGAAATTAATCTGTTCACAATTTGCATTGGTTGAAAATCCCGTTCAAAGTCCAGTCGAACAATGAAACAGAACCCATAAATGGCAACGATGAAGGCACCAATGAACTTATCTATCGAAGAATGACTCCCAGTCACTAAATTGGCGAGTTGAAAGGTTACATAACATCCATAAAGTATTGTCCAGGTGGACACGGTCAGTTTCCGGGACGTGGATTCATTGTTCACCAATTGATTCGTGGAACCGTTCCACTCCGTTTGTAAGCACCCAAAAAATGCTCCATATTTCAGGTGGCGTTTAAGATACGGTAAAAATGAGTCTAGAAACATTTCACTTTGCTGTTTATAAAACGCAGCGAAAATTTTTGATTTTATAAGAATACCAGTCAAATACATTTGCTTTGCTAGGAATGGTACATATGATTTCAACTTGTTAACGAGCTCAAAATTCGAACACCAAAATCTAAGCTTATCCAATTTCAAATAAGTCTGTTTAAGAAACTAACAATAGGTTGATTGGGTTGCATTGACTTGAACGGTGAATTAGTGAAGTTGCAAGTTACTACTCTGGCCCATAGTTTGATGACCGAATAAGTAATTGAAGAAATAGGAGCAATTATTTAGTCATTTTGATTGTTTTTCGTGACAAATGATCCGTTAATTTGTATTAATTGCTGAAAAACGGGTCGGAAAGTGTTACCGGGAAATAATAGGGTCAGTGGAGGTCGTTGAATAAGCCTACAAATAATTTGACAATATATTCAATTCCAATTCTGCAGATAGATTACAATCCACACCTATAGTTATCGAGCAGAACGATGAACATTGTATTGAAATTGAATTCGGAAATTGTTTCCTGGTAATACATGTATCACTCGAAGGTTACAGTACAACAGCTTAACAATACATTCACGACTTTATCAATCGATTTCTAATCAAATAAATCAGTTTATTACGAGCTGTGGCATTAGATATGTCCAGTACTACTTAGTTTTGCGCTCTCTTACGCACATATCCTGTAAATTGTCGACAAAATCTATTTCCTAAAATGTACACTATAAAAAATTCAAACGGACGGAAGCGACGAAATTGATGTGCAAATATGTCCAACTGTCCGTGTTCAAATGTTACCAAGTTCAAATTCTTTACAAAGTTGTAGTGAAGGTAAACTCTAAAACCTGTTCAGATATCCCAAAACTACGTTCTTTGACCTCAATTCTTGAAACTGTTTTAGAACCCACTTGTTTGAAGCGTTTACTTTACTGGAATAAAAAAATCTTCAAGAATATATTTTTAGATTCGAGTAGAAATATATGAAACTTATGTTTGCAGCTGACGTGGTAATTGTCAATTCGTCAATCTGACTTGGATGACGGCGTAAAATTATATCACGGAAATATTTAGAGATTGATTAAGTGATTACTGATGATGGGAGCATTTAATCAGGATTAATTTCAAGTTGTATGCGTTTGATTTAATTAGATCATACTTAATATATTTCTGGGCACATTTCACTAGCACTGGATATCAAAAATTGTCATTTCATCAATTCTCTACTTCTACTACCACCACTTTACTAATTCCGTGGAGCAATGAAATGATGTCATTAATCGCTAAATCCGATAATTTTAATGAAAAGTATAAATTACGACTTCGATTACTATGTAATTTTACTTACCTAAACCTTAAATTAAATTTCTATGTCTCAGCAAGGTTACGGTTGCATTCTTATGCAACGATCTGATTTAGATCACTTTAGGTCACTTTAGAGTCAGATAATTAACTTATTTCCAAGTCCGTGTCCAAAATTTATCTCATCTTGCAATCATAAATGGTTGAGGTAAATCTATACCGTAGGATTATTGATCCTGCCAATTTTGTTCTCAGTGACTTTGAAAAAAGTACCAAGTTCTTTATCCCAAAGCCTGAATTTGTTTTTATATTTTTATTAACATTTATTGGAAACACAACTCATAATTATCTACATTAAACAAATCCATACTAGCATTTTTAATCTTTGTCATTCCTTTTATTCGCCCATAAAAACTAACAAGGAACGAACCCAGAATAAACACAGTCACACCTGAATCGATAATTGACGGCATCATAGAAACAATTGCTGACCCCAGTCGCATTGCAACTGGCACACCACGAATTTGGGAAGATGAGCAGATTAGCCGCATTGAGGACAGAGTTGCTGACCACAGCTTGGCAAGTACTATTGGCAGCAGGTTGACATTGACATGTGGCGGTTGTGGGGGTGGCAGTCGTATTTGGACCAAGAAGTTCCGTCGCCGCTTCAAAAGATTGGCAGACGGAAGTAGATCCAATTCCGCAAACAAGGCCGCAAGCAGCGGAACATCCAGTATTCCCAAAAAGGTTGGATATACTGACCGTTCCGTTGTTGCAGTTAGAAGGCAGTTGGCAGGCTAGAATATTGCAAGTATTTTAAATATTTATACTTTGAAATGAGACATAAATTGGTTGAAAACTTACAACCAGCGGCGTCCGTTGCGATCCAAAGCCAGGCGGCAGAACTAAGGACCAAAGCGGTGGTCAGGAATTTCATGGATGCCATTTTTGTTTTGTGAAAAAGTTGAAAATTAAATTGAAATTATCAAAAATTTGTGTTTGGAAATATTTGAGATTGAAGAGCGAGTGAAATATTTGGTTTTGCTACTGGGACGGAAGTTTGATGTCCGAACCTCTTCCTAGAAGCCATTTTATACCAATTTCCCTCCAGCATAGACATGACACCTTCTAATCAGTAAAAGCCTAATCTATAGGGATTGACGTGATGTTTTGTCATTTTTTAACTATATCTTGTGAATGTGACAAATTTAAAGAGGAACTATCACAAATGACACAACAACAACAAGCGTCACTATCTATCCGACTTGCACAAATTAACCACATGCTTATACAATTTATTGAAATAAGTTTCTTTTATATTTGTTTCCTAGTTCAAATGAAAGACGCAATCTCATTACCGAACAACAAGAGTTGTATAATTGTGGATTTAACTTACATAATTATAATCATCAAACTTTTGTAAACTAATTGTACAACATAACGGTTGATCAAACGCCCATGTCTTGAGAATTGGATAAGGATAAATTGTCTCCGGATTAATTATTAACATGCGTCATTCCATGCATGATTGTGCGTATATGGCTTTCTCAATTGATTAAACTTAAGAACTCTTGGTGTTTGTGGTTTAATTTATAGTTTATGCAATTTGTGAAGTATTAGATAAATGAACCTAAATTTCGCTTACCACCATCATGTCTAGATAAGATGATCTCACGCACTTGGTCTTGTTTGCCCATTCGTAAGTGCAAGGTTGGTGATGTGCAGATTTGCATCATTAATTATTTCTAAGTTCTGCCTGGTTTTGTTTTGATATTTTCGTTCTTCAGGATTGAAATGACTGAATGGTACATGCAAAAAAGTTAATTAAATGAGTAGGATTTCTTGGAAATGTTTTATGGCGTCCAATTGTATTCGAGAAACTAATTTTCTAATGACACTAATCAATCTATTTTTAACAAACGTGTTATCTTTTATTGAGGGACTTACTCTTTGAGATGTTAAAATTATGTGTAGCATCAATACTATTGAATGAAATCATTAGAAATAAAATCCCGGTAGTAGCAGCATTGTGCTAATTATGCAATTGTATTTGAGCTGGACATCTAATTGATTCCAGAACAGTGTGGATTTCTTCCATAACCCGGTAATTGAATCTCAAGGTGTTTCATGCCCCACAAAATAAAACACCAAATTCCAGCATCACTCCAGAAAATCCAGTCACCGTGAAATCATCACAAAATTTTGGAGAGAAAACAATCTTCTCTAATACGGAAAATGGCTCCTTCCCTGCTTGGAACATTTTTATTTCTGACGATGGTCGTAAGTTTCTCTACATAGATTATCTGTAATTTAAAGAAGCTTGACGTAAATATTCCTCCAGGTCCTTTACAACGAGGGACATCCTCAAAAAGACAGTGGCGACTTGGAGTTTGAAATGCTTCCAAATAAAACCGTTGTACCAGAACCCCTTCACAAGAACGGAACCGGAAATGATTTCATTCCTCCAGCCACACCAAACAGAGCAAAACGACAACTTGGTCTGTTTTGTGGAGGTTTTACGCACGAGGCTTGTTCCGGATACTGCTACCGTCGTGGGCGAAATTGCCACGCTTGCAGCCATTGGAGTTGCCGATGTACAAATTACTGCTAATTAGTTAGCTCTTTAGTTAATTATCATTTAATGAGTAGCTTTATCAAAGTAAAATTGATTGAATATGTGTAATAAAGTTAACGGCAACTTCACTTTTTATTTACTACTCATTTTTTGTAGTGGTCATAATTGCTTAACTAGTCACCGGTTGGTAACTTACAAAATTATTTCATATCCAACTAATTAATACTTCAAGTAGGGTCAGATTACACTATAGCTCCCATCCAAACTAAAATTAAGCGTTGTACAAACCCTTTCTCTAACCTTCCACGCCTTCATTTTTCTACTTCCCTGAATCCCATACCACCAATCCGTTATACTATCATAAGATTGTCTCTCACTATCCTGAGCCTCATACAACTTTTGGCACAGTTGACACCAAGCACTTCGGAAATACAGTTCCTTGTCCACCTCAAATCTTGTTCTCCACTCCAAATATTTCCCATAAATTCTTGGATGCTCATCCAAAAACACTAGGTAATCCGCAAGGTCACCCACATTATCGAAATCGTTCACATGAATAAAGGAATGCGGTGGGGCTAGACGCTCATAAAACTCCCTGCCTGGTCCCAGAACCACGGGCACCATCCCGTATTTCAAGGCGTTAAAAAACTTTTCCGTAACATAATCTGGACAGATGGAGTTTTCGAAGGAGAAGTAAAATTTGTAGTCTTTTCCCAAATGTTGATAACAAAGTTCCGGCCCGTGGCAGACATCCTCATTAGGATCTGGTCCGGGACATGATAAATTTCCACAGGCTCCATACTGGTCGATGGTAATTGGTTCTAGAGCTTTGCGAAGCCGTTCCATCATCACATTGCGATTACTGTCGGTACTCGTGTTACAATTTGACACAGCCCATGCTCCAAACTTGGTTTTGGTTCCTCTGCAAGTTGGGATTGGATTAGTAATAATTTTAAAATTTTGTCTGAGCTAACCTTACATGTTTAATGCAGGTTTTTTTACTTCCAGAGGTTTGACGTATCCGTATGGAATTGGCACGTCGGAATCGAGTCGATACGTCATGGTCCAGTTGAAGATGTGCGGCTTATTCCAAAAAGGAACTTGATTTCATTATCTTAGAATATTTTGAGTTAAATGGAGATTCAAACATTAGAAAAACCCAGCGTTGGTTGGCAATTCCTTGGTATGGGGGAGGATATGGGATTTGGAAGCTAGATAAAAATACAAAAATTGAACCTTGAGCATAAATTTCTTTAAAATTTTGTTAATATTTGTTTCGCACTATTCTCTCCCGTGAACAACGACGGCATGGCTGGAATTAAAATAGTTTGGGTCGGATGTGTAAATGCAAGACACGGGACAGAAATCCATTTCCTTCACATTCGTTATACACCGGTTGTCCAACTCTTTCTTGTAAAATAAGCCCCAGNTTTTGTTAATATTTGTTTCGCACTATTCTCTCCCGTGAACAACGACGGCATGGCTGGAATTAAAATAGTTTGGGTCGGATGTGTAAATGCAAGACACGGGACAGAAATCCATTTCCTTCACATTCGTTATACACCGGTTGTCCAACTCTTTCTTGTAAAATAAGCCCCAGAATAAAATGATTTTGGATGTTGACTAGAAATCAGGAAATAAAATGTGGTTTAAATTCATTTAAGCTACAATAAACTTAGGAAGTAAAGTAACTTACATTGTCGTTTTTAGGTAGCTGGGACAAGGTGTCGTTATTTTGTGGAAACTTTACGGGATTTTGGGTATTGATTCCAATCAAATTATAATCTCTGTCTGTACTCAACAAGTAGCTACAAGTAATAAATAACGCCAACACAATTGACACAAAGAGACGCTGAGTATTCGACAGTATGCTCATATTTTGCAGTTTAATTTACAAAATAAGGCGTTAACTGAATAAAAAAATTGGAATTACATGTTGGAAATTAAATACTTTTATCCATCCAAGTGTCAGACAGATGTTTGTGATTGCGTTGCATAAATAATGACAAACTTTGTTATCAAGTGTTTTCAACTCGTCATTAATCGCCAGTCTTTTTACGTGAGAATGCAATTATTGATTTTGCAGATATCCCTTCTGCTAAAAATACAGCACAGCTCCCGACATAGTTAATGCAGATTGCTTTTTTATAAGCTGCACTAAAAGCATGTTCATGTAGTGTTCGTGCTATTTGGTTAACTAGATGAGGTGTATTCAAATATGAGAACGAGAAGGTAATGTCATGTCATTAAACGAGATAATTGGATGAATAAGAGGTTTCAATATTGTGTCCACCCAACAAAAGATTGTTTTGTTATTCATATTTTATTTCATGATGAACAATTCAATTTTAAGTTTACATTGTTTTAATTAATACAGATAGATCACAATGCTTCGCACAAAAAACGTAACGCATCAAAAAACAAATCAAATTACATCTAAAAATCTAATTTTTTTCTTCTTTCTTGGAATAAGACTAATACAGCAAAAGTTAAAAATTCATCCTCAAAATCTTCCACACTATAAAATTTGCACTTTTGTAGTTCATTTAATCTCAACTCATCAATTGCTCAACCACCCAAAGACTCCAACATCCGGATTAACTTGCTTCTCTCGATGTCTTTCTTCAACAATTCTAAATGTTCCCAAAAGTGGTCTCCCATCCCAAAGTCAAAATCATCTTCAGGATTAATTTTGATATCCGTTGCATCCAACTCCAAATCGTCAATGGATTCTAGTCCAAGCTCTTCTAAAAGTTCCGTAAATCTTTTATCCATCTCAACATCATATTCCAGTTTTGGTTTGACTTCAGTCAACATGCTAAAGTCCAGAGGGATTGGATCAATCTTGACATCCTGCAAATTTTGAAGAATTTAGTTAATTGAATTAAGTCATGGCCAAAATTGCAAAATTACCTCGACCACCTCCTGTTTCACTCGAGTGACAACTTTGTCATCTATCCAAGAGTTTGCAATTTCCGACTGGGACAAGGTTTCCATCTTTAATTCCCGTTCTGGAACGTTTTCATCTTCGTAAACTTGCAATTCTGATAATGAGAGGACCCTTGTTTGTCCCCGAAATTCGGAGGATTCTCCATCACCGATTTCATCCGTTTGCAGGAGAAAGACTCGAACGCGTTGCTCGTCATCCCAAATTGCCAAAACTTGCATGGCCGGCTCGGAAGCAACTGGGTATAAAATTGATAAGTTGCATTAATTCAGGATTTTTTAAAGTCATCAGATTTTTAAGATTAGTGTAACTTACCCATCCCGCATTCTCCAGAATCCTCTTGGACGAATTCCAGGTCAAAGTTTTCCGGAATGGAGAAGTCGTCATTTTCGGGTTTTATTGTTGGAACTTCCTCGTCAAAAAAGATGGAGTTGCTGGATAAACAATCATTTGCCTCGACGAGTGCCGTTGAATCTGGGTCAAATCCTGCGACATAAAATTGTAGACGTCCATAAATTCAAAACTACTTCACTGAGAAATTTAAAAAAGTTTAATTTTTTGAGTTACCTTCCTCCCTTGAGATAACAGCAAGATCTTCAACTTTTTGCGTACTGTACTGGAAGGGTAGAATATCTTGATCAAGTCCATAACATAATCCTTGTGAGGCAAATATTGGTTTTTCCTCCTCTCCAAACTTTATTGTGCAGGAATTTGCGGAAGTTTTTGGCAAAATTGAAACCTGTACTTCTTCCTCCTTTGTCTTTGTCTTTCCTACACGAATACAAGAAAATATTGTTAAATAGATTGCGTAGGAAGACTGGAATGAAATTAAACTAAATAATTTTTTTACTCTTTTTTGTTGGAGGTTTTTCAAAAATCTTTTTGTAAATCTTTCTATTTCTGGACAACATTTTGCAAAGTTTTGTTCTTTTTTGATTCTTTGAAACTTAAAATTATGATACTAATTGTACTGGATGTCAACTTTACTCGAAGCCCAGGATGGAAGTGAGACCAAGTTCTTTTGCTGGAAAGCTTTTAAATCCAGCGTAACTGATAAGAAGCGACGCCACGCCATCCCAAACAGTTGCCAGCGTTGGAGAGAATTCCACGATTTTTTGCAGAATTTAAGCTACATTCCACCTAGAAACTTGATAACGCATGAATGCACAAATCTTAAACAACTCGAGACCTTTTTCAATATTTTACATGTTATGCCTTATATGACTTTTTCATTTACATAAAATGCAAAGGCACAGAATTATGTGAAAAGACATGGAAAACGTTTACATAAATTGACAAATTCTGTTTAATTCTATTTGTACATTTAATTTATCTATTGGGATAGTTAACCTTTAAATTAGGATGGAATTTTTTTATCAAAACTGCATGATTTTTTAAAAGTCAAAAATCGAATCGCATGACAATCTTTATTAATACTCTTCAATTTGTGTGCATAAATTGAAAGTACAAAAATTCGTCTGCTCAAATTACTTCATTATC
>JAAXNX010002602.1:0-12922 GCA_036491905.1 Folsomia manolachei
AAATTCCCTATTTCAAATCCAAATCACAAACACAACTCTAAGTCATCCCAATCTTTATACCTTCCGTTACTGTGGGCTGACCAAGGTATCACCTTCAGGAAAATGAGCAAACATTTAAATAGCATGAAATCATGAGACCCCGCGACGTGCCTGGCACAAAGCAAACATTTCCATTCTAAAATCAATTCCATTCCAACGACAGTTTGAAAAATGTTTCAATACAAAGGTTTCATTTGTTTATCTGATGTGCAAGTCAACCAGGTTAAGAAGATTCTGTAAAGAGTCTCATGATGCGGCTAAGGAGAGGACATGACTCCCATCAAAAACAATGCCTACAGTTCTCGATCTGATTTCGGAGAAAAGAACCATTTTATTTTACACCGGTTCTGCGGTGTGATGCCCAGTCGGTGTGTAAAGATCGGGTTGGAATCCAACTTGGATTCAATTCAAGTCCTCGACTTGAGTCTTTCAGCTTCCTTTCCTTTGTTGTGTGTTTAGGGAATTGGGATTATTTCACGGGCCCTGGTTAAGCCTTTAAAGCACGCGAGATTTATGAACTTGGTCGGGAGAAAACTAATTTAGCTCGCCCGGCCCATGGCAAGGTACTCAGTAAATGCAGCCACCCATACATATTTCCTGGGTATATTTTGAAATTTGAATCCTGAATCAGTTCCTTACCACTTAAGCCTTTGTACTTCAACACAAGTAATGTTCCGCCGTGTCGGTCTTTCTCTGAGAGATCTCAGTAGGAAAATTTAGTAAATATGAAATAAAATGAATGAATAAAATACACAGGAATTATTCCACCCGGAGAAAGTAAAGTGAGGGCTTACACTTGTTAAATCTTTTATAATCAAATTAGGTTCAACATCAATCCAAAACTAATTTTGGAGAGGATTTAGCTATTTTCCAAAACAAAAAGATGCAAACAAACAAAAACACAATGATACCTTTCTCATTCTTTGTTTACATCTAATCTAAATAGTTTTGTTGTCTCCAAAAACAAAGTTTCAATTAAAGTGACCCAGCCCCTGGAAGTCTCATTCATGAATCTCCCCGGAACAAGTCCATGATTGAGTGATTACCAACATGAAAGGGCCATTTGTTAAATAAATTGTAGAATGATTGCTTTCTCCACATACCATTCTATCTCTTGTTTAGTACAGTAGTTCCTCTAGTACTAGTGTGAAGTGAACCTCGTAAAATACTGCCACCAAGAAAGCAGGGCTGGAACTTTTCCAAAAAAATCTCAGCAAATGGTCATGCATGCAATGGGAAAGTTTCCACTTCTCACTTGTTTCCATTCTTTTTTTCTTTTACAAACAAACCAATTTACTTGTTTTTCTTTCTGAGCACACAACCTTCTTCGAACGACTTTTACCTATTTTCTATTGTACTTTGGACTAACTTGCTAGTGTCCTGACCACCCAAATCGTTACTTTTTGCTATTTATTTCCCCTGACTGAGGCTCTGTTCTTGTTGGGGCGGAAAGGAAGGATAAATTATCACCAGAAAGAAATACTTTTAACGAAACCAATCCGAATCTTCTCTATCTTCAATTAGCTCCGGCACGAAATCATTTCCACGCACTTAGTTTACAATGTCCGTCCAATTTTAGAAAAGGAAAGCAAACAGATAACAAACTAACCAGGGTTTGAGATATTTACAATGTAGACACGGAAGGAGAAACTCTGTTTTCACCCTGCTTTCACCTACCCTACCCAATAAATGTAAACTCCATAATAATTTTGGGCCGGACACTATTTGTATCCTTGAGTTTCATTCACTCAGTAAAATTCCTCACCAACATATTCCCTGCTCGTAAACGAATTTATGAGAATTTCACACATATGCATGTATCAACACTGTTCCTGGAACAAGGTGTTTATAGCTCTTGTCCTAAAAAGTTTATGCAGATATGAATTTTTGTAGCATTTTCCCTACAAAACAGACAATCCTCTCTCAGCCCATTGAGAAAATACGGACAACGCCACAGCAGCGTCACTGAAGAGTATGGAAAATTTAGCTTAACGAGTTCCAAAATGACAAGAGATGATAAGGACTTGGACATTAGAGAAATTTATACATTTGTCTGGCACGGCACGGCTTGTTTGTCCCGGCATAATGGACATAGGTCACGAAACGAGGGAGTGAAAGCTGGGGTGGGAGATCAGGACTTTCTTTCAGGGAAATTCGGGAATTCTCTCTCCCGTCCCGGGCACATGGTGGATGACATGACAAAAGGAAGCCAATTATGTATTTCCTAATCTAATTGAATTATTAGGTCGTGTTATTTGTTTATCAAACGAAGATATGATATGATACAATGATGAATCATGTAGATAGCTTCTCGTAAAATTCCGGTGGCACGCTTTAAAAACATTGTGATACGAATATCCTTATAATTGAAAAAACTTCATTAACTAATGGATATAAATAAAATGGTGACACAACATGAACATCCCACAAAAGAATTATGTAATTTGTCAAATTAGTAATGTGATTAATTTCGTATCAATATCATTTCAAGTTCTAAATGACAAAAATACGAAAGACGGATGATATTTCAAAACAAAGGTCAAAGGTACTTACCCCACTCCACTCATGATTCTGGATAATCCCGGATTCCTGTCTGATATTGCAAAGTTTCAAGGAATATTTAGAGAAAGTCGCACTTTGAAACTAAAACACTTTTCTGTGCAATGTCAACACCAAGTTTAAGTTTAATACCTTCAAACTTTATTTAGTTTGATAATAATTTACAATTACGGTAAAACAAAAAGCTGAAACTTAATTGTAAAGGCTAATTGCGGATTGAATTTTAATTGTTGAAACAATTATTAAAAACTCTACAACAATATTTATTATACCGCAGTTTAGCTTGAATTTAGCATTGGTCAGGATTTAGTCTATCTGAATATCTCTTACGACCGTAAAAATAATTCCTCAAAATTAAATTGAGACAATTCCCAATTAGTTATTTGCAGTAATTCGCTGATTGCACTAATATCTAACTTAATTAATAGTGTGCTTAAATAAAGAGTCAATAATATTGGAAAATGTTAGTTGTCTTATTTTTATTACAAAGAATACCATCTGACTCAAGTTGCAAGGGAGAGGTAAATTGAGACAAAAAAATTACAATATTTTTTAGTAGTTGTATCATTTGAGAATTTTAGTAATTTCTTCTGTTAGGTCGCCTTTTGAGGAAGGACATGCTTTTCCAAATGTTTCCTCACATCATCGGGAGACATATTTTTATCAAAATCTTGACAACAGTAAGGACAACTCATTCCTATTCCTGCCCGAGTAAATTCCGGGGTAGAAGCAGAGCTTGGAAGACCATCATTCCTCCTGGAAGAAACATGCTCCGATGTTTTTGGACGGATGGAATTAATCAATTTTCTCATTTGCGGAGGTGTTTCGACAGCCGACTCTTGGAAACTTGGCCGTCCTCCTCCTCCCACTTTCTGTTTTCTTTGGGTCAGTAGTCCGACATCCACTAGATTGCCTCGGGGTCCAACGCCAACGCCAACCCCAAATTTCGACCAGGACAGCGGCGAAGGAGAAAGGGGACGACGAGGAACTTGGTTATCAGATAACTTACCCTTTCCAACACCAACACCAAACTTTTCTTGGCTGAGAGACCTTGATCTGGTGATTTGACGGGATGGCGGATTCTTGAATTTGAGACTGGACGACGCCAACAATATGGGACTGATGGGTAGTAAGGATTGAGATCGATTCTCTTGTGACGGAAATGAAGAATTGGTTCGAAGACCAAATTGGGATTGAGACGAAGCCTTGGCTAAGGCAAGAGTTGAAGAAAGCTGCCTCTGAGCACTGTCCAAACCGGAGGAAGCAGAACTACTTCCGGTGGGAAGTGTTAGCAGAGATGTCGCATTGTTGATGTTTGGTCCGGCCGGACTTCCAGATCGACTACGACCTGCTGGATTGGTCATGTTTGTTCCGGCAACCAGAGTTGGAAGAGGAAGTAGAGCTGGGCTTATTTGAAGAAATGTATTGTCCCCAGCGTCACGTTCTTGCTCTAATTTTTTTCCAGATTTACTATTCTTGACTATTTTACGACTCTTCTTTCTCTTGGTGTGGGTGCAACTGTCAATGTTTGATGCTCCAGCTACTGTCATCTCTTCCTTGATCGCAATTTTACCACTTTTTCCATTCCTAGATGAGAAATGATTCAAATTATGATTCCGTCACAAAAAACCCGATACAATTCCCAAACTTTATCAAACCTTGGCGAGATTGAGGAAGATTTTTCTGGAGAAATGTTGGTATTTTGATTTTCTGTCTCCTTCCCCTTCACATGGAGGACCGCAGCTCCAATAAACTTTTCAAAGTCAAGAATTTCAAAACAAGACTTCGTTCTGGAGTCTTGTGGCGGTGGAGTTGTCGCCCTTGCGCCATTGGGACATAAATTGGGATTTGTCTTGTGATCCTTTCCAGTTGGTGATGTCAAACTACCTTTGGGACTTGGGATGAGTGAAGGATTACAATTTTCTGGATCCTCGTGACTAGTGTCAACCCGACTTTTACATCTGTCCAGAATCTTCTCCAGAATGTCTTCGTAATGACCAGGAGAACTTTCTGGGCTCAGGATTTCCATTATCCGCTGAGATTTGGATTTGTTCAACTTTTCTGTAAAAGAATATAAGGAAACATGATCAATGCCTTGGTTCATCTGTAACAAAAAAAAGTATCGACATACTTTCCTTGGCGTTGGCGTTAACTTTGTGTTGCTCTCTCAGGGCGTAATAAACTTGGGGATAGTGTTGACAAGTTGTTTCCATCAAAGCGATTATTTCCTCGATTCCAGCCTCTGAAGACTTTGACTCCGTTTGGGAACTTTCTCCGGAAGAGCTTTCTCCAGAATCTGCTTTCTTTTTTGTATTCCCAGTAATTTCGCCATTTTGGTCCTGAATTAAAAGCCATACTTTGATAAGCACAATTTTAAGTTCTCCCTTATCAAAACCCTGCCTACCTCCAGAACCCCGTCCTTCCTATCTTCCAGCTCCTTACTGAGGTACTGAATCGTCCTCTCCTGATTCCCAAGAAGAGCCTTGTAATAATGTTCATTGCCCCAAACCTTCTTGATCCTTGTCCTTATCTGAGTGAAGTCCTCCCTGACCCTGAGGTCATACAAATAATCCCCGTGACACTGAGACAAGTCCACCGTCGTCCCAAATTGATCCGTGATGGTGAGGAAGCCACGGGAGTGGTAGAGGGTGTAGAGGAGATTTCGAATAAAATCTAACTCCCGACTGTGAACAGCTCTCTCCTTCGATATCATCGAGGTCATGTCCAGAATGCGGTGTTGGAGGAAGGCGATTTGATTTGTGGTGTCATTATTAGAAAGAGAAGAGGTTGAACTTCGTCGTGCGTCAGTCGGGTAAGCATTAGATAAGTGTCCTTGAGTATTATTATTTCCGGAAGTGCCTCCAGAATCCTTGGAAGATTTTTGATTAGGTGTAGGAAGCATGTTTACTTATCTGTACTTGAGTCACACACAATTTCGTCAGGTGAGGATGTCAAAATTTGTCAAATTATCTAAATTAGCTCGTTAAAGATTGTCGGCGAAAATGTCAGAATTTCGCAAGTCTTCATATTTTGAGAAATGATTCTTGTTTGCTAGTTGTCGTGTAAGCAAACATTACAGCTTTCTGCTTATGAATCCGTCGCCAAACTTGGAGACTATGTCGACACGACTTGCTTCGTCGCCAAAACTGACGACATAAATCGGAGGAAGAATGAGACTCTCCTTGTTTTTTGTTGAGATTTCCACCACCCTCCCCATCTGTTGGGAGAGTTGTGCAAAAATTCTGGCTCCGGCATCAGAGCGAGCGAGATGAACAAAAAAGAGTTGAAAATATTTGCTGACTAAATTTTATAAAGTTATGAAATTAATTAATTAATTAATTAGTAAACTGCTCTAGATTAAGGTTTCACATTCTTCTAAATCATTAGTTGAAGACTGCGTGGATTGGAATGTGGTGCAGTGAATGGAATGGAGGACAAATTGTGTAATTAAACGCTATGCTGTGTGAATAATAAAGACTAATAAATAAATTAGAGACTTATCGCCACTGTGTGACGGTGACCTTACCTTATCGGGGATCGTTGACTGGAGACCTGAGGAAACGGTAAGCAGGGTTGGCGAAGTAATTAGTTTTTAATTGGCAACTGGTCCTGGATGCATTAAAACCAAACAATTGACGACAACTTATTAATTGTTTTACATTCAATTGTTAGTTAAGAGGTTATCCGAGTCAGGAAATGTGTTGATAAGACTCGTTTAGTTTATTTATGTAGCTAGTGGCAAGCGCAAGCGGTCAAGAAGCCGGATAAGGGGTAAGACCTTGATGAGGTTGAATAGAAATGTTAAGCATACAGAATAAAATAAATTAAATGACTATTAATTTGCAAGCCAGCATTATATCAGTTAATCAAATTAGTTTAATTAGAGCTGGATATTTGAAGTAAGTAAGGAAAGATCGGTCAAAATCTTTTAAATACGTTTTGATTTAGTACAAATTTAAAATAGTCAACAGTTTATAAGCGTGAATTATGGACGGGATTTTGTTCAATTGATTGGAAATGAAATTGGTAGTGAAATTCATTAAGTTCATAAGGTGGGAACAAAATCATAATTGTTGTGCATTATTTGACCAAACTTTGGTCCGGTGGCTTAACATGACCTCTCTTTATTTACAAAGTTATCAGAATTAGAGTCGTTTTTATTTTGATATTTCACGTCCACCTCGACCTGACATAGTTTAGATTCTAGTTTAGGTCGTGGTCATAATTGCCTCACCCATTCAATTTCCTTCCACAGACCACCCACACCTTGATCATGTCAGATTCCGACTCCTCCTCATCATCCCCTGGCCGTGTCCCCCTTCCCATGTCCTCACCCCTCGATGGGGACACCGATAAAATTCCCATCCCAACCACACCTGACCCTGGTCTGGACGACATCCCAATCCCGATCAACACTGGAAACAAAGATCTCCAAGATGAAATCCCACTCCCTTCCTCCGAACCCCCAGATTCCTCCAGATACTCACCCTCTCAAGTCATGGACTTGATGACGTCCCCAGGTCAATGTGAACTCGTCAGCAGCACCGCCACCAAACTAGTTGTTCCTGGCGAAACGGATATTTTTGTGACTTCATCCTCCGCCAAGCCAACCCCTCCCCCACCAGTGACGAAGGCGGTGCTGGATAAAGTCCAAGCAAAAAAGAGACTGATGGCATTCTCTGCTGCGAAGCTACAAGCCGTGTCTTCCTCCGCAGGGATGTCACCCACTGGTGGGAGTGGCTCTGGCAAAAAGACTGGCAGCGTGTTGAAGGGTGTCTCTGTTTTCAACCCGAGGGAAAAGAGAGGCTCCATGGGAGAGAAGATGCTAAATATTGAAGCCATAAGAGTCGAAGGGATTCGAGAGGATGAGCAGACGAAGCTCAAGGATATCATTGCCGTGAATAAGTTGCTGTCTGAGAAGTTAAAGCAGGTCAATTCAATCACTAATAATATCCCGAAGGCGGCTGGAGGACCTGTGACAGCGGTTGTGAGTCCACTTGTACAATCCTCTCCCGTTTCACTGATGGAAATTGGTGTGACTGCACCAATAAGTGAGGCTATCGTGGCAAGTAGCAGCTCTTCCACAGCGTTGAAGATGAAACCTCCGCCATTGATGTCGTTGTCGCACCGGAATTTACGGAAAAGAAGCATGAGTCGAAGTAAGAGTAGGTCGAGATCTAAATCAAGGTCAGCCAGTCCACCAAGATCAAGGGATCGAGATGGTAGGAGACGAAGTAAGGAGAGAGATCGGGGACGGGATCACGATGACAAGAAAAGATCCGATGGCAGCAGCAGTGGGAGTCGGAGTCGTGGTAGAGGAGAACGACGACGGAGCAGGTCACGCTCCCCACAGCCATTGTTAGCACCCCATAAAACCCGGGGAGGTAGAAAGTCATCCCGATCCAAATCTAGGAGCCCTCTGCATCTTCACTCCGTCTCTTTGGAGTCTCCAGCTAAATCTAGACTGGACAAAGAAAAAGAGTCCAAATCTACCAAGGCTTCCCGAAAAAGTCGATCTCGGTCCCCAAAGGATAAGAAGGATCGTCGCCAAGGTCGTAAGTCGAGTCGAAGTTTGTCCAAATCAAAATCTAAAAGTCCAGGTGAACCCAGTCCCGTGCTACATCTTCATCCCAGTCGAAGTCCGAGTCGATCTTTGTCTCCGTCTCCCAGCAAGAAGAAACATTCTCGTAAATCCCGTTCAAAATCGAAAAGTCCTAAAGCCAAGAAAGATAAGAAGGATAAGAAAGAGGACAAAGATAAAAGTCGCAAGAAATCGAAACGAAGTCGGAGTCGCGAGAAGGAGGAGAAGCGACGAAATAAGGAACGTCTGGAAAAAGAGAAGGAAGAATCCCTCAGTCGGGAGCGGAGACGGGTGGCAGAAGCGGAAAAGGAGAAATTAGAAGCCGAAAAGAAAGCTTTGGAGAAAGAACTCGATAAAGTGAGAAAGGTTCGGATGCCGGAAAATTGGACGGATTATTTCAAGCATCAATACACTCCGGGACATATTAAGGAGCTACACTACAAATTGGCGCAGGACAAGAAATCACGGTAAGGAAGCAATTGATTTCATTTTGATCCCATTTCATTTCTTTCAAAGAAATTTTTTGATTTCTTGCTTATCACGTTAATTGCTTCACTTTAAAATCTTGTGTTTATTCTATTTCCCTCATTTTCAATATTTATTCCATTTTAGAACCAAGACAGGTCGTTCCCGATCCTCCAGCGGATCAAGAACTTCATCTCCAGAATCCCTGGGAGAGCCTGTGAGTAAGGCATTAGATCGCCCTGTAAACCTCAACCTAGCCCCTTCCTCCGCCACAATTGATCTCAGGTCAGGACGAGAATATCCCGTGTATCTCGTCCAACGGACTAAAGCTCCTCCTCCACTAACTTACGGTGTTAACCCTCACTCCTTCGCCGGTTATTATAAAACCCGAAAAGATATTTTAGACATGGAAGACCCTGAAATTTGTGAAATAATGAATCAAATCTTCAAAGCACACCCACCTACAACGGGAGAAGTAGGAAAGAAGGAGGTCAAACCGGGCAAAGGTGGAGCTCAACAGGAATGGTTTGCAGCTAATGAGAGATCATTTTGTCCTCCGGAAGGGAAAAAGGGTGGAGTTACAATTTCTCATCTATTTTCTGACGAGGATGAAGGCATGGATTCTGGTCATCCTAGTCCAGGAGCTCCATCTCCTCATCGTCTCGTTCATGCCAACGGGAAAGCGAGTGGTGGACCGGTGTCAGCTCTGAAAAAGTCGGAAGATTCTGATTCTTTGGACTCTACTCCGTCTCCCCTGCTTAAAAAACGGTATGAAAGTCCACCAGGAAAAGTTGGTAAGGATAAGGACAGCAAAACTTCAAAAGCTCCAGTTCCACCACCAGCTAGACAACGCAGTCCTTCCAGTCCCAGTCCAGAGTATGATGATAGTGACAACAGTGCTAAAATTATAGTTCCTTCGCGAGATTCCAAGAAAGAGAAGAGCAGCAGGAAGAGTGACAGAGGACGGGAAAGAGAGCGAGATCGTGGCTCTAAAAGCGCCAAACCAACCAAGGCTAAATCAGATTCCGATGATCAAATGTTTGAAATGGACTTGGAAGAATTTCCCATAGAAAAAGATATTCTTCCACCTTCCACAGTCGTAGCCCCACCCCCTGCAGCGGTGTCAGAACCTGAGAAAGTGTCCACAAAAGAGAAAAAGGCCAAGAAACAAAAGAAGCAGAAAAGGAAAAAGAAGAAACGAAACTCCAGCCCGGATGAGGATAGTTCAGATGATGAGCAGCCAGAAAATGCTAAAAAAGCCACCGACAAGGAGAAGAAGGTTAGTAAAAAAGCTAAGAAATCTAAACCCGAAAAGAAACGGAAACATTCTTCCTCCTCATCTGGAGATGATAATGATAGCTCAGGGAAAACGTCGAGATCCAGTTCCATCCTCGAAGTTAAAGTCACGGATGAGACACGGCATCAAAAGAAAAAGCCTAAAATCTTGCCTTCTTCAGCTACAACTGTCAGTGAAGTACTCGTAGTTCGAGGTGGTCCTGCCCTGGAACAAAGAGTCAACTTCAAGACTTAAAAATGTAGCTGTCCCCTCCCCAGAACTTGTGCCGAGCAAACCTCCCCCGGAAAAAGAGATCCTGGACAAGGAAGAGGCTTCCCCAAAGAAAAAAGGCTCCAAGAAAATCAAACACGACAAAACCAAATACCAAGCATAAACGTGGAAAACACTCCAAAAAGAAGGGACGCTCACCCTCTTCCACATCACAAAGTTCTGGGCCAGCCTCGGCCGACTCGGGTTCAGAATCTTCGGAAGATTCCTCCTCCGACTCTTCTTCAGAGGATAGTGATGCCGCTAAAAGCAGTAAAAGTAAGGGACGAAAAAGCAGAAAAGAAGTTGAAACGAGAACAATCCAAAGAAAATCGAAAGGCGGCTAAGAAGAGTAAGAAACGAAGTAAAAGTTCTTCTGCCTCCTCGGACTCGGACACCGAAAAGAAAGATAAATCCTCAAAATCAGGAAAAGATAAGGAAAAGGACAAGAAAAAGAAGGATAAAGACCCGGAACCGGATGTTGATAAGCGCAGCAAACGCCGGGATGGTGATGATAACAGAGACCGTGATCGTGGTGGTGGTGGTAATAAAGACCCGGAACCGGATGTTGATAAGCGCAGCAAACGAAGGGATGGTGATGATAGCAGAGACCGTGATCGTGGTGGTGGTGGTGCAGGATCCTCAGGCACTGGTGGGGATCGACGTGAGCGTGACCGTGATCGAAGAAGTGATGGTGGTAGTGGTGGACGTGATAAAGACCGGAAAAGTGGTGGCGGAAGTAGTCGACATCGCCACGAAGATACGGGACGACGACGACATGACGGATTTTATGAGGAAGCTCCTGGTTCACCACCGGACTGGGAAGAATACAATTACCTCCAACGAGAAGAATACTTTAGAAAGTTGAATGAAGCTAAACAATTGGAGAAAGTTGGCAAAACCTCAAACAATGAGACAATATGTGCTCATAACATTCTGGTTCAATTTGATAATGACGCCCTACTCCAATCCGTCCTACAGAATGAGAATCTGAGTGCAGAGACTCTCCTTAAAAATTTGGAGCACCCAGATTTTGTTCAAAACTTAACCAAGACGGATGACCGCTTTTCTGTGACGACATCTGGAATTGGCTCCTCCAACTGGAGTGACGACTCTGAAGACGAATTCTCTTCTCCGGCAGTTTCAAGCCGAGAAATGTTGAGTGCGAAGGAAAGTGTGACTCCGAAAGTGCTGGACTCTGTTCCTGGAAGTTTGGATCCATCTCTGGCTTCAATTTTGAGTGAGGAATTAAATTTAGATCCTTCTGTATCCGATATTTTAAAACAGGCTGGAGCATCCGAGAGTAATCCGTCCCCAGCCCCAGTCTCAGTCTCAGATGGGATAAGTTCAAATTCTGTCTTGTCGACCTCGACATCCGGTGAAGTCTATGTTTCCCATGATTCAGTTGATTCCTCGTCATCAGAATCTGATTCCGACTCTGACTCCTCCTCTTCCGACTCTGATTCTTCTTCTAGTTCCAGTGAGGATGAGGAAGAAATTGAAATTAAATTACAACCTCAATCACAGCTACAACCACAACCACCCTCGTCCTCCTCATTTGAGGATGTAATGTCCCACATTGCTGCCGAGAGTAAATCAACAGACGAACTTCTTACAAAAGTTTCAGCAGCCATCCCCACCCAAGAGGAAAAAGCCAAGTTAGCCTCCAACCAGCAACCTGAACCCATTTCCGACAAAAACCTGCCAAAATCCGAGATGCCACGTGACTCTCGTGTCGACAGAGGAAATGAAGGCCGAGTACGAAGAGATCGCTCCGACTCAAGAGATGGTCGCTTCCCACCCCGTCATCATCGTCGCTACGCTTCTCCTCCGCCACAGGATAAGGATCGCCATCACCGAGAGCATCGTCGTCATCATTCTCGCGACAGGATGGAAGATCGTGACCGACACAGGTTTGAGAGACGTTACGAAGGTCCCCGAGATCGACGCCGGCATCGTTCTCCCCGCTCATTTAGTCGATCTCGCTCAAGATCTCGTTCCAGGTCGCGATCAATCTCGCCAAATAGTCGTGCCCGCTATGAACAGCGTCGATATCGTGGCCGTGATCGGGAAGGACGAGGCCGCTACGGACCGGAAGAAGAGAGTCTCGACAGAAAAGTCCGAGGAGATCGAGAACTTTATGAAAATGAGCGTCGAGATCGAGATCTACATCACTTCAAAGATCGTCCCCGTGACCGTGAATGGCGTGAGGATTACCATCACCACCGCTATCATCACGATGGCGAGCGAACCCATCAAGACTCCTACACCTCGCCCCCACTCCAATCAAATGTTGCCGACTCTACGATAAGTGATGCGGAACTGGCTGCAAATAACCAGTTGGGACTCATGATGCCACAATATCCTCCCGATTATGAGGGTGATGGAAAGAGCTATCCACCCGTGTTTCAGTATCCCATGCCTTTCCCACCTCCTCCAATGATGGCTTCCGAGGGTTTGGGTGTCCCTTCGGAATACGAACTTATGGGAATGATGGGTGGAGAGATGGGCTCCTTCATGGGTGGAGGTGGAGGGGACAGTTCTCCACCGAGACGACTCTCTTTGGATGAGAGGCTCGAGAGGGAAATGGGGATTAAGATGGATGCTCCAAAGAAGCAGGTGCCGAGCTATTCACAGGTGAGTTGAGTAAATAATTCAATGAAAATATGTTTAGTTTTATTTGTAAAATATGGAGAACACTGAAAAAATGTGTAATTGTTCTGTTTTGTTATTTG
>JAAXNX010002603.1:0-12921 GCA_036491905.1 Folsomia manolachei
GAACTGGGGTGGTTGGAGTTTTACACTTGAATCACAGGGTAAATGTAAGTTTGGCTGAAAGGATTTTCCTTCCTTGTGCAGCTTTACATAAACTACCCGGGTGAGATTGTTCTGCATAGTTTCAAATTATTACGCAATCTTGCCTCCGAATTTAGCGTGAGATATTTTTTGCCATCACAATAACTAAAAACCTGCAACCTCGTTTGCACACTTGTCCTTTAAACTTGGTCTATAAAATATTTATCCGAAACCTCTCAAACTAGGGAGTTATTATAAAACTTGGTCTCATCCTCGAACTTACGTTGCATTAAAACGCTGAGACTGGTTATTGTATTTGTACAGAGAAAGTAAAATACAAAGTAAATAGAACAGTCTGTAAGAAAAAGTTTTCCACTTTTAGCCAATTTGAGAATAATTCGAAAAAATCCACTAAAATCGATGTTTCTTTTATTGTTTTTTATTAAGGCACGTGTATCGAAACTAGCAAGTAAGGTAATTTATCAGTCGACCCAGGTGCACACTCGGCTTAGAGAAGACTGGACAATTCCATAAACAACGCAGAGAGATATACGCTCAGATAGAGTTGAGTAAATTTGAGTTAGGGGGCAACTGGTGCAGTATTTAATATTTGTCTCTCTTTTTCTGTACAGCCAACTGAGTAACAAAATTAGAACAGGGAAAATGAGACTCGTATCAGGAAACTGGAGTTTGGGGATTGTCTCTGTTTTGTGAAATAAAACTCCAAACTCCAACCACCCTATCTCAAATTGCTCAGTATTCCACTACCCTTCCAGCAGGATAGTCACGTTCATACCGTGCTCGGTTCATCACTGGAAAGCTAAGAGTATCAACCAACCCCAGTCGGCTTGAAGTTGTTCCTATAAAGAATCAAGTCACAAATTTTGGTAAAGTGTGCAAAACAAGGAGTATCGGTTATCATGGCAATTCCGTTTCAAATTAAAGAAGACCAGGACAAGAAGAGAGAGACTGTGCCACTGAAAGTGGCAGTGACTCCAGAACCAATGAGTGAAACTGAGAACGAAGTTACTGAAGGTGAAAGTTTTGTGGGACGATTGCTCCAGGAGTTAATGGAAGTCTATTTAAGATCAAGCAGTGGTGGGAGGAGTTCCTTGGGTGTGGAGAGAAGAAGGAGAACAAGAAGTCAGAATGGTAAGTTGGAGACGTTTTTAGAAATATGAGAAAAAAAGGTTTTATAAATTCTGTGGGAAAATTGTGACATTGTGAGATGTTTGCATATTTAGATGTCGTGGTTTTCTTTCATGACAAAAATTTTAGTAATTCGGCCTGAACAAGCCTTTGGTCATTTTTGAAATTTAAAAGCTTCTGCAGAAGTGAGAACTTATCTCAAAAAATTGCTAAAATAATACAATTTAGTTTCTAAGTCAATGGCCACGATTTGTTTGTTCAGGCTGTTTTTCGAGTTTAATAAAACCAAAATGCAAACCGGTGCGGGTCAGGCAAAGTTCGTCTCGCACAATATTGTGTCCGAATGCTTTGTAAGAGTTTTTACCGACTATTAAAAAACATTTTTTGTTTCACCTGCAGAATCACCGCAATCTTCCCAAACCACTCAATTTACACCGTTGCCTGACCTTATCCGCAGCCACGTCCAAACTGTCTCAACTAACCCGTTGCCGACACCAGTATCATATCCTTCAGGAGTAAATTATCACCACAAAGCTAACCAAGACTCAAATCCAAAGCTAACAAATCTATCCTTCTCCACAAGGGATGACTTCACCTCTCATTTGGCCCTGGACATCAAAATAAGCATTGACTTCTCCTTTGGAAGGATTGGCCGAAATTTGAGACGGATTGGAGACACATTTGATGTGAGTTCGTACTGCTATCATTCATATTATTCTTACTTTCTGGCGTTAAAATAACTCAAATTAATAATATTGCAGTCCTCGCGTAATCGTCGTCTTCACTCGGCTGGAAATCATAAGAAAATCAGAATCAGTTTGAGACTTGTAATTTCAGCAACATTAGCAGATGTTACTCTTATTAGCCTCCTGAGTCTCGTCTTGTGGAGAAGTCGACTTTTTTAATTTTGTAAATAATGCGATTCAGATTATGTCCGTATGTGTGCCATTCACCCGGAATTTGAGCTTTGGTCATGTGGCTTGGTTATGTTTGTCCAATGTCGTTTAATAAAAATAACGCTATCAATATTTACAGCTTAAAGGTGAAGAATGAGTTTTGGATCTGTTGTGTTGACTAGTCATAAATTTATTTGGATAGAATGAATATTATTTTGGTACATTTCGAGAAGCTCATAGTAATTGACCAAGACATGGAAACCGGACAACAGCCGTCTTCAATAATTGTATAAAGCAATAATTTTTGTATTAATAAAAATATTGTACTTGGTTTTACTCGGATTTCGGAGACTTTATTTATGCATATTCATACACCATTTCTGCTTAGTTCATATACTCGTAATGTAGTGAAATACATTTTTATCATCTATTCTATTTTTTGCAATATATTTTAACACAACACAAAACATAAGCTAACCAACCAAAATTTTTCCACTTTACTGCGAAAAAAGTCTGCAATTTATCACTTCGGTTTTGAAAAAATGTCATTTTTTTGTCCCCTGTGGTTGATTTACTTCTTTATGTTCACTTTTAATCAACCAGTTCCCCATTAATTGGGTTGTATTGAAGTTGACACAACATAAATTCACATCCTTCGTTCCTTCCCACAGATAACAAGTATCCGAAGAAGGATGTAAACTTTTGGGTAAGAATGGAATTTGTCTTGATTATCTACGACCAAAACTCGAGTTGGACTGGTGGGAGTTCCGGAGTTGGAAATAAATCTCGGAATTAAGAGACTACGACGGTGATTAACACCCTTTTACAAGTCACTTCTTTGTGGTTGTCACTGAAAAAGGAGAGGTAATGAGGCGCAAAATGTGGGATTAGTTACAATGAATTCTGATTCTGATTAGTTTGACTTATGATAAGATTATAGCTCGAATTGAAATATAGCATCTATGAGTTTATCATACCGGTATAGAAAAGTTACTTGTTTTTCCTGCATTAAAAACAACTTTCTCCTAAAGGAAACGAGTAGGATCATGTCTTGCACAAAAAATGCACAAAAGTCGCTTCAAATTAAGAAACTGGTTTACCGATCTGTTTGAGTTGTTGGAGTTTCTTCTCGGAAGAAAGTACTCAAAGCACCAACTCTTGAGAACGACGTGCTAAAATCGAATTGTTTTTGGTTAACTGTCTCTCGCTATGAGGGTGGAAGGAAGAGGATTTTATGGGAAATTTAGTGCAATCATTTGTGTCTGAACGCATGCAGTCAGTGTTTAGGCTCTAAAAGATTTGGATAATAGAAATGACCTCACTTGATTTAAGGAATAGTGCGTTTGCGTTTGCTATACAACTTAACAACTTTACCACCTTAAACGAGATTATATTAGTAAAACGAGCCAACGTAGTTTTCTTTGATGCAGACAATCATCGCCATCATGTCACAATCGGGCCGATCGTAATGTGGGAACGACCACACTTAACTCCAACAGAAAAAGACGAGAAACTCTCACAGCCTGCACAAATCTCTTCATCAAACTATAACCCACTTAATGAGCGAGATAAGTTCGGACTTGTGTCTCTCTTCAGTGGGTGACTTTACGACGAGGTCCTTCCTCGTAATGTCCGTTGACAGCGGACCGTTGTCATGAAATAAAGAGAAAAAGGCTGTGAATACAATAATGGGATTGTCTCTTGGGAGAAAGTTAATGAGTCTGATTGAATGACACTGTAAAATCAGAGGGTAGCTGGGGAATTCACGGCATACAAGTTGACTCAATTTTCTGAATAAATTCTCAACAACTTCAGCCACATCCGAGTTATTATCTATCTCAGTCCATCAGTCATGAACAGAGATAAAAGTGATGCGTCACCATTTCCGGTCTAATCCAGATAATACTCCTCAAAGGATAAGTGCGAACCCGAATTTAGCACATGGCCGAAGGATCCACTCTGCAATGCGATTAATAGGGAACCCTTACTGATTTCTCGGGCTTATCAATCACTACAATTTGACGGATAGACAAAGTGCGTGGGTGAAAAAGGATCAGAATAAAGCGATCCGTCATGAGAGTGTCAACTGTATTTTATTTATATTCAGGATTATTAGATTGATGCCTGCATTCAACTGGAATATATTTGGATATGGGTTTGACAAAGTTGTCTTTGGGTCTTCGTAAATATATTCCAAATTTATTAGTACGCTGAAGATCGTTATCTAGATAATTAGATGACTTGTCCACCGACGAGAGGAGCAAATTTTTGTAAATATTAATGAAATTGGCAGACTGACTAAATCAAAATCCGTAATCCTGGACATCTGGACAACAAAATTAAAGTAAATGGAATTTCGTCAAAATTCACTGTTTTATTTAACGTCTTTACTAAACCAGGACTTGATGTTACACATTCGTCAATTTCTCAATAAAAGTTAGTCAAGGAGTATTGTTATGATTTTGTTTGAAAGTGCTTTGAAATCAAATAGATTTCAATAAATTATGGGTTGACAAAGAATGTTGACATTTTAAAACTGTTCCACTCAAAAACCGTTTATAACCTTAAAGGATTATTTTTGTTATCCATTGGATGATTGGATTATTTATGAAATTTATTGCATCTACAATTTTTAAAATTCTACTAACTCTTCTTCGAAGTGAGGTGGTAATAACTGTGTATTTAATTCAAAGTTTTCTACAAAACTAAAAAAAACCTTTGTTACAAATCCTTTTCCCCAATAACCTCATAAATTTAAAATGTTTGCAATAAAAATTTGAACCCTTTCGATGAAAGTGATGGTTTCCGGGATGTGAATAAAAGCTAAATTTTTTAATGTCCCATTAAATTCGGGAGGTAGTTTGATCCCATTCAAATGTCCAGTTCAATGGTTGGCTTCTGCTCCTGAATTTTATTGAATTAGAAAACACTTTTCCGTTGTAAATTTCACTTCCTTTACACTCCAGTCCCACTGTCACACAAATAACAATAAATACTTGAACGCGGTGTGTCCCTTCACGAGGTGATGGTTCTGTTCAATTATGATTCCGGACAATATTTGGGATTGGGATTGGTTGACCAGATACAGTCCACCGTAGTAAAAATAGGCAATTCAATAAATTCAAGGCCAGAATATTTTTAATCCATTCTGCCAATCATTCGAGTACTTCCCACTACTGAATTAATATGCATGTTATGGGACCTTTCGGGATTAAATAATCACAAAAAACAACCAAACTATTCCTTATCCAAATTTTATTTGTTTACAACTAAAGATAGAAAATCCAGTAAAATCATTGAACTCCTTCACAACCCTTTATCGCCGTTTATTGGCATGCTGGTCAATTGTGTCAGAAAAGTAATGCAGAGCCAAGTTCGCGGCTTGTCCACCCAGTCGGAAAATATTTGTAAGGAGTGAATTCTAAATTAACAAAACAAAAGTTTTGCCATTATTTCAATTAATAACAAACACTTAAATCTTTACCTTTTTGCATTTGACCGTATTCGGATTAAACTCGCTCACCGTAAGGCTGAATTTTGAAAGAGTTGAACTTCTCTTCAAAGTTGCTAGAGTGCGATTTAGCAAGGATTTCAAAGGCATTTTTGTCTTTTGTTTGGCCTTCATCTTGACTTTAAGTGAACGAAATTGCTTATCCTGTCCTTGAATTCGACAGCTCTCAACAACTTTGAGAGAACAGTTGTGCTTGTCCAGCATTAATTGGACGTTCTTCTTATCTCTAACTGGATCGTTGTCATCCTTCATTCCGTCAATTATGATGGTGTCTTCGGTACAAAAGCCTTCCGTGTCCATTTCCTCCATGGTCATACCGCTCATTTTTGCATAGAAATCATCCTCATCGAAAGATGGTTCTTTGGCTTCTTCGGTATCTGTGACAGCAATTATATCCACAAATTGTAAGTCATTTGAATAAAGCATGTGATGTCGGAAGGAATAAAGTGCGATTTAGTAATTTATTTACCAGGATCTAATTGAAATGGCTTCACATCCACGTCAGGAATGATGCGATGTTCCAAGTATGGCTTGAACCTTTCTGAAAATCAATTTTGACAATTATTTTTTATCTGCATGCAACAAAGTGCCTGTCGAACACTTACCTGCTAACGCACTGTATTTGTTCTTGGACAAAATTGCACATAGACCTCTAACCGTGGCTTTTTTGCCATTAATGCTGAACCAGTATTCTAATGTGGCCTGAATAGATTCACGAGCATCCGCAGTTTTTACTTTCTTCAGGTAAGGACTTTCTTCGGCCTTAATACCCAGCTCGTGTGGGAGGGTGGCACATTTGTCTATAAATCTTCGGTCAATGCACAATATTTTAGTGATGTCCTTTATCCTTATTTCTGTAACAGAATCAAGGGATTATTGAACTATTAGATTTGAAAAATTAGCCGAGAAATATTACCTAGAGGCATTTCCTCTTCTTCGCTTCCGGACTCCATTGTCTTCAACATATAAGTTTACCATGCAAGTGTTTGAACAAAACTGAATCAAATAAAGTGTTGTGTACGGTTTTGTTTCGTTGAGAGGACTATGCTCCAGATTTTGATGGTAAACAATCTTTGTATGTAAATAATATGCTGATTATTTGCATGACGTGTGTGTCAGTTGTTCTTTGGTCTGTCAACATTCTTACATTATCTGTGGCAGATAAGTAAGCTGCACAGCAATTGTAGTCTTACAACAAAACATAGTACATAGTGCATAAATATTTACCTAACAGTTTGCAAACTGACCACTTTGGATCTTTGGCTCAAACATTTTGAATATAGGCCAAATTTCACAAATATTTACTGCGTCCAAATTGGACGGTCCAATGCACTGAGTTCCGTTAACATTTTGAACAAAATTTCAAATCATACTCAAATGAAAGTGTTTGATACTTTTATTACATTTTGCAAATGCGTGTTTTTTATCATTCCTACGAGGATGTTTACCTAAGTGTGCATACAATGGACATTACAAACAATTTACTAGATTAAATAACCCTCTTGAACAACTTTTATCTTAGTAACTGACAAAATGTTGCAGAAGCATTTGCTCCGAAAGTAGGATAATATTATTCTAAAAATAGATGTGTTGAATGATAAGTTGCACATCGTTATACGAATTCAAATATGTAAGAAAAAACTACGTCGCAGTTTTACTAGAACGATTCACTTTCTTTAATACGAAATTAGTAGTCAGTCGGTTAAGCTGCAAAACTTTAATATCCAAAATAGATAAATGAAATGTCAGGCAGTACAAGTTCAAGAGGTAATTTTACATATTTACCATTTTTTATATTAACTTAAAACAATGGTATTTTCCTGTTCTGGGTGACCCCACTCTTCAAAAAGCAGCATCTCAGATAATGGCTGTCGATCCCGTTCTAGTGGACGAGTGGACTAAGTTAGCCAACGAATTAGATTTAGATGCTGCTTTTATAAAGACAAATCGTCGTATGCTAAACTTCGAAGAAATATCGTATGAGCAGCTCTTTCAAAGAATGATTGGCAAATGGATTAATATTGCAAAAGTGGAGCCAACCGTGAAGAACTTTTGCATTGCCTTAGAACGAGGTGATTTCAAAATGGTGGCAGGTAAGTTTATAATAATAATGTAATGTTTAAACAATTTTTAATTGTAAAAATATTTTCTTGTTGCAGACAAAATCAGAAAGTTAAAGTAAAGGACACTTTTGTGGAACTCATTAATCACCTAAGTGAGCAGTGTTGTTAGTCGGCACATAACTGAAGTCTTCATTGCATTGTATTTTATTGTGTTTATCCAGACTAAGCTCATAAATTTAAAGTTTTGTAATAAAAACTTCAACGTTTTTGACGAGAATGAAAGTGATGGCTTCCCGGAGCCTGAATAAAATGTCTTATTAAATTTTGGGAGGTCTTTTGATCGGACACTGTCCAACACGATGGGTGTGCTCGGCCACGGAATTTTATTGAATTAGAAAACACTTTTTTGGCTGTAAATCTTTCTTCCCTTTCCACTCCAGTCACACAAATAACAATAAACTTGAACTCGGTGTGTTCCGTCATGGAAGGTGATGGTCAATGGTTCTGCTCAATTACTGGCACTTGCATTGAAGTGGAAGGATTAGTTGACCAACAATTGCCTAGGTGTATAGTGCGTGACTATTTGTAATTCCATAAATTTACGGCACTTTAGAATCATAAAAAGGGGTTCTGTGTAGATAATTGAAATCCTCACTCTTCAATACATTACTTTATTGTTCAAGTGAATATGTTACAAAAATCACTACAATCAAATCCAAATAAATTACAATTTGCTAATCTTTTAGCCGAGCTGACCAGGAAAACAATTATGACGGACAAAAAAACAACCGTGGTTGCAATTACTTAATTTCATACGATTTTCTTAGTCTACATGTAAATTTGTTGGTTTGATACTTCTATTATAAGAGCTCGCATTTTCCTATGAGGATTACAATTCTACTTTTGCAAAGGCAAAATTCCAATTTAAGATTAAAATTTTGTCATTAAATTTAAGCCAGAGTAAATAATTGGTTTTGCAGGAATCCGGAATTTGTTGAGTTCTAAGATTTCAATACCTTTTGTGGCCCTTAGTCCGGATTTAAGATTATTAAGATGTCATTAAATTTGACAGAGAAGTAATAAGACTAGTTTCAGATAATGATGAAAATATGTCCATTCCATTCATCTTGTATTTCACTTAGACTCTTGAAACGGAAATTGATAATTCAACCATGAAAAGGAATAAAATCGTTTTAGGAATACGTTTTCTGTCTACAGGAAAATGTTCATGTTTTGTTGGAAATTGTTGGAAATTGGAATTTTGTTCTTGTTCTGGATTTTGATGTAATCAACGAAACTTTCTCTTGTAAATTATTTAATTACTACTTCAATTTCTGTCTGAAACTCAGGGACTGATTATGAGATACTCAAGAATGTTTTTATCCTGGTATTCTCAAAATATTCTTTGAAATGAAGCACTTTATTTTTAATTACTGGGCGAATAATACAATCAGGATTTTTGTTGCTCATCCTCACTAAAAATTTAGCCAACCGGAAAGAATTCTTGTCTTTCACTCTTAGCTGTAGTTCCTCTTTCTGTAATCCAACACCAATTATAACAAGGAAACAGAAGCTACTGATTAGTGAAGCGTTATTTGTGTTAATGTAGTGGGATTATTTGACGCTTTCACTTTTTAAATTCAATTTTTATCGTTTCCATTAGACAATAGTGTAAATTCGATGAAAAGCAAAAATTTGAATGCACACTGTGGGGGAAACATGTCATAGAACAACCCGTCTCTGACATTTTGTAAGTGTTTTATTAATCGTGTAATTTCCAAATTGCCTGGATTCCTGGGGAGAATCAAGTAACAGTAGTAAGACCAATGGAGAAAAAGTCAAGAGCCGTTGCATTTTTTTAAATTGACTGATTGCATTAAAAATAAAGTTCATCCGTGTATAATTGCCACCATTGTTTTTAAAACGTTCACAAAGTGCTTCTCTAATTTCATTATTTTATCGAAACCTAATTCCCCAGTACTCAAATAATGTGGAGTCATTTTCAATTTTACCCTGTTGGATAAAAAGAGATTAGTTATTGCTTAAAATCCTGGCGAGTAATCAGCAACAACTTTTAGCATTGTTCTTTTCTCAAAACAAGTGAATAAGTACCAGGCGTGCCGTTTCTCTTTACGATAGACACAATCCAATAAGGACTCGATCGCTTTGTACTGTTTTAGGAATAATTGGGGACAGACGGGAACACAACTGAAGCCACAAATGGGCAATTAAGCAAAATTCGTTTGTGCTTCCCATCGTAATTTCCAAAATGAGCGGAATTTAGCATTCAATTGAATTTATGGCGTTTCAAAGGAAATTGCTTGGGAATAATTTAATCCAATTTATGCCCACATCTAGTCTCCGGCATGAATGCGAAATAAGGGAATTTATGCTGGCCAAATCTCCGGCCTAGTGTTTTCTGGATATTGGGTAACGTTTAATTGCATTTCCATGAATTCTAGAGGCAAGTTGATCTTGTTATGGTAAATGATTCCAGTACTTTGAGACTTTGATAAGGTACAAATACATATTTATATGGAAATTCAACCCGTTTTTCACTAGCCTGCAAACAACGTACTCGAANTTTGATAAGGTACAAATACATATTTATATGGAAATTCAACCCGTTTTTCACTAGCCTGCAAACAACGTACTCGAAATGTTGTGTACCGAAAAACTTCTTGCTTTTGGTAACAAATAAAAAATGTAATCTTCGGTTTCAGTCATAACTTCATATTATTTCATTACGTCAACAAACTCTAGTAAAAGATTAAATTTGTCCTGGTATGGATCCCATTAAATAAGTAAGCCACCTTAAAATTGAGAATAATCGTAAAAATTAACGGGACGAGTGTAAATATAATTTAATTAGGCTTTTTTACACCGTTTTGAAAGATATGGTTCATTTCAATTTCCCCTTAAAGACTAGAGATTACAAGCGTGAAGATATGAAGGGGGAAGAAATATTAGAAGATAACCTAAAAGCGGAAACAGCGACAGATTTTAATCAAGATTTTTTATGTTTAATGGCGTTGAAAGTATCAGTTTGATCTACTGTCATAATTTTTGTGAATCTCGTTAAATGGGATCACCATTACTTCTTGATTAGCATTGTGCATCATTCTGAAGATAATACTCATCCTGAGTCGTAACTTGGGAATTATTCCTTAGCCTGGTTTTAGTAACCCTCAGATCCCGTTGTCCGTAATTTTGGAAGTGAAATAACCCCATTTCTAAGGAATGGATGTACAGTTATATGTATGTGATTGTGGGCCACGATGCTTTAATTATTTGTGCGTCTTGTGTTTGAAAGATGAATTTCGCGAGTTAGTTCTGTCTGGAGAAGAAAAATTTGTAAAACTTTTTTTTACGAAGGGTTCTCGCTTTCTTGTCGCAGTGGGGATAAATGTGTTCGTAAATTGTACATCAACTGCTTCGATGCAGACTTTTATCTTTATCTTACACCTTTGAAAAATGGTGAGGGTTAAATTGTTGGACGAGGACAAATATTCTCAGCAATCTCAAAAAGTGTCTGGATTTAATTAGGCGATTAACTCCAGTTTGCTTACGAGGCTTTTATTAACTAAGTGATCTTTTGAACGTAATGAAAGCTTATGTGTGTCTTGGCCGTTTTTATCTACAGATTTCAATCTCTGACCGGTGCAGGACTTAACTTTCGGTTGAGGAAAAGAAGAGAAAGTGGAATGAATCTAACAAACGGATCATGTTTAGTGAGGGAAAACGATTCTCGCTATCTGTGTTTTTGAAGCCTTGTACGTATTATATTAGATTGTAAAAACAAAGAGACTAATAAACCCATAATAATATTTAATAGAAACCTTAACTAAATCATGGTCAGCTATGAATTTTTTTGACGGAAAATAGGAAACCTTTTACAACGGAATGCAAAAATCAGGAAAAAGCCACACATTATTTTGTTATAGATCGACGAAACAAGTTATTCTATTGTTAATAACTTTCGCATTTCTCGTGATTTGATGAGTTATTTAGTCAATATTTACGGACAGCTTGTGTTAATAAATCAGGTAGCCAAAAGACCAAAAAAATTTCTTCTCATGGCATTACGTGGTATTCCAAATGTTTTATTTACAACTCCAGCATCCTTAAAATGTAAGTTTAGTACTCACAATTTCCCTGATGCGGAATAGATTGTAATATAAGTGTTTAGATATCTGTTTCTTTCTTCACTTTTTATGAAATGCAATTTCCATTCCCCGATGAATCAAGCGCATCCATGGATGAATAAGTAGATCTCTATGAATACGACAGAGATTTGCATATTATATCCATTTAAATGAAAAGAAGACCAGATTCAAGTCGTCTAATATTCAAACTCATGAATTATGCTCTCTCAATTATGAACGCAGTTGGTCGGATGGATAGACAGGTAAGTTAATAAAATTGGATTTTTTGAGGCATTTCCATTCATTTCTCATAATTCCACTTCAACCACCCTTATCACTTTTTAGGCATCATTAAACACCAACAAAGAATGGGATTGAGCACGTTAATCTATTCGAATTTTATTCAGGCAGGACAAGCAATCAAATCACGGAGAAAAATTTATCAATTCTATTCAATTGATATAAACCACAGATTTGCCAACAATGCAGCAACTTGAGTAAATGAGATTCTCACGGGTGTTGCTTGATTTCAATATTACAATAAACACCTCTTAATTTCGGTTTGCTTCTACTTGACAGTTGGATCATAAGTGAACTGAATCATTCTTGGCATTCTACTTTATGCATAATTGAAACATATTTTTTGAGTATTTAAACATTTCCTTATATTTCACAAAATTGTGAAACGTCAACTGACTAAGGATCAAATTGCATTCATCAATAAGTCATTTCACAACAAAAATGCTTGAAAACCAAGTCGATCTACTTGAAAACCAAGTCGATCTTGCGAACTTGAAGTGTTTAAATGCAGCCTTCGGGCACAGACCAACAACAACAACAGCATGATATATCAGGATTAGAAAGCAACGGAAAAAAGTGAGGAAAGCTTTTTTTAAAATATATTTGTAGATTTGTAGATTTTTATAAAGCAGATAAAGGGAATGCCGTTGTATTATTGAACAGAAGTGAGTATGAAGCCAAAATGATCACCTTAATACACAGCGGACCTTATAAGAAACTACAAAATAATCCCACCAATCTTTTTGCAAAGCAAGTAGAAGAACAATGCAAGTTCTTATTTGAAAAAGAATATATCACTGAATGCTGCTTCCAGCAACTGCAAGTAAACAACCCAAGAT
>JAAXNX010002604.1:0-12915 GCA_036491905.1 Folsomia manolachei
ATTTTTTGCAATTTCTAAAATTGGCGATTTTAATAAACTTTGCATGGCATGAGAAGACGCACTTCATCATAATGCCGCTGTCAAAGGAATTGCAAAGAAACCAAAATTCGCAATGATATCGCAAAAACTAATAAACTCAAAGGAATCACCCTTCCTTTGAAAATAAATATACCCACGACCTTTGCAAGTAATTGCAATTTAGCACAAATGAAAACAAACGAAAAACGGATGAGAAATCGTAAATGTTTACGCAATTTACAACGCTGGCATTTGGCAAACCCTCCCACGCAAGGTTTATTTGCCTTTCTGTCTAAGAAATAAAGTCAAGCATGACAAATATTGATGTAGCGTCGAATAGTCATATTGTACATCATATTGTACATCATAGCTTCAAATTTATTTTAATAGTTTGCCCACTGACACCCAAAGAAACTATTGACAAGCCTGTTTCCTTACTGCGGAGTCACATAGGTTGCTGGATTGTACTACTTTCTCCTGGATTTTTATTCTCATCATAAAATCTACAAGAAACCAACCACCCTGTCTGAAAGTAACGTTCTTGCCGTAAAACAAGAAAAACATACGACATCCATCATACAAAATCGAAGCCTGAGAATCGACCAAACAATCCATCCGAACAAAAGCGTTGGTATTCTGGACCCTAGTAAAATTATTGTATAACCAGTCTGCTTTCTCTTTTTCTTTGAACCACGAATAATTTGTAACAGGACTCGAACTGAAGTAAAGGAGCAAGACAGGAGGAAAAATAGGTCGACATCCACATAATTAAATCGATTCGATGAAATAGATTGATCGTCTTAACAGCACGGGGTAAGTACAGGAAAGTCGAGGCAAAGCAATCAAATCAAATCCAGATTTTCTGGACGAAATTGGAAAATCCACAAGAAATACAGAAAGAGAAAGCAATAAAGGGGCACTATAGGGAACAACTAATTTTCACCTGTCAATTGTACGCAGGCTTCTGAAGCTCAAACAAAAGTGTTTGTGTTTTTATTATTTGAAATTTTTCAGGACCAGACTTTAACAAAGCGAAGCAATTTTATGACAAATATCTTTAATTTAAAATTTTACCTTGATTTGACGCATTGACGCTTCAACCCTCTCCTCAGAAGAGATGTCAATCCCACCCGAGCTTCCACGGTGTTTAATGCTTATTGAGGTGGATGTTGACACGGATGTGATCCTGGATGTGCTCGTATTTGGACTAGAAGCACCGGAAATGGAGCTGGACTCCGGACCATACCCCAACCCGGTGAAGGGTGCGTCAAAACTTCGTAAAGTTGTAACATTCACGACATACTGTTGAATTTGGATAAATATTTACTTTACTGTAATCTCGTCATTTATCAATCTTCTTGTCAGCATCTCGATGAACATTACTTACTTCTGTGACAGTATCCGCATTTTTTGAGGGTATCAACCACGACACGTTTATAGCCGATTGGCTTATGGCCACAGCCTCCAAATTTAATGGCTCACTTGGGAGGATTTCTGCGAATTAATGGAGAAAAACAGGGCATTAAATCTACTTTTGACTTTACTGCCGGCTACTGCAACTACAACTCCGTTTTGGTTTGGGTGTCGCCAAAAAACGGGGAATGTTACAAGAAATTAAACGAATGACCGTCCCAAGTAAGTGGAGAGAATTTGGGAAGGGTGAGATGTGTAGTAAAGATTAAGATGACATTTTATTCCAAAGTTTGGCTTGGCTTCCGACTCGGATATCATATCATCCACATGGTTTTCCTCTCCTCGTAACTTTCTCTTTTGTTTGTGGTAGGTGAGATTAATGGAGGCAACCCAGCCAAGGATGGAACAGGAATGAATGGCTATTTAATTTTTAATGTTTCACTTGACTAGGACATAATTTACTTGGAAAAACTAACAGACCACTAAACTACTCCAAGTTGTGTAAGCCATATTAATTTCGAGGTTTGTGCAAAGTTGCGGAAATTGTAAATAACATAACTCTTACAGCAAGTTACATTCTGACCGTTCATAAAATACAAACTATTTGTAAAACAAGTAACGTATCCAGTAATTGATTTGCTTTAGTTTGTCGTAAATAAGTGGCCAATATTATCCCAGTAGTTTCCACAACTGTACTAAAAAAATTTTCTCCCAAGTTTTGTACTCACCTCCAGATTTTATAATCTCATCGTATAACAGTGTTGGGTTAGAATACGAGTGTGAAATTTCATTTCATTTCATACCCACATTTATGAGAGTGGCTACTTCTCATAAATCAATCCGTTCCTTTCAACTTTCACCATTGAGCACTTTGCTACTTATTTTTCTATTCTTCTCCGCACATCCATTCCCATTTTGTTTCCATTGTATTGTTCCTCCTGGCAAGTAACTAACTAACTGCCCTTGCCCTCGCACAGACATAGGTGAAAGGAACAAACTGTGAACAAAACATTGGGCTTTGGTTTAGTGTCAGAATCAGAATGGGTGGATGGTGGTGGACTTAATAGCTTTCTCCGTTTTATGTTACGTGCTGGGTGCTACATTGTACTATTGGATTCAGCCACATTTGGTCTGGTCTGGGAGAGAAAGCTATTTAAATGGGTGAAAGTGATGAACTGGGCGTGAAATCAGTGGGTTGAACTAATGCAGTAAAATATGGTGGTTTGGTGGCCTTGTTAGCATTTTCTCTGATGGGAGACCTCATTCATATATTTCACATTCACTAAGTAACCAACCAACCAACCAACCACTGCTACCACGGGTAATAATACAAGTATGTACAGATTTCACGGCAGAGTTTATAATGGATTGGAATCTCTTCTGCTAATGAACTCTGCAACCATTGTACCAAATGTAATTGCTAATTTTACTGGATTAAAGTAAATAAGCCTTGTTAGCCTTTTCTCTGATGGGAGACCTCATTCATATATTTCACATTCACTAAGTAACCAACCAACCAACCACTGCTACCACGGGTAATAATACAGTATGTACAAATTTCAGGGCAGAGTTTATAATGGATTGGAATCTCTTCTGCTAATGAACTCTGCAACCATTGTTCCAAATGTAATTGCTAATTTTAGGATTAAAGTAAATACCTGATGACATGGGGTGAGGTATGAATTGTTTTAATGCTACCAAAAAGTTCTTTTCAATTCAACGACAAATGGTTTTTGTGCAAAAAAAACTCCATTTTGTGACAAAGTATGGTCAACATATTTGTCAAACTACGAGTTGAACTTTAAAATGTAAATCAATTTGGGTGCAGTGAAAGTAAACCGAATTGGTTAAACGTAAGTAACACGCTTATACAAAGTCCACTTACCAACACCATCTGCAATACAGGCTAGTGTTCGTTCGATGTAGGTGGGACAACTAAAGTGTGTCTGAAATGGCAAAAAGGTCGGTTTTAAAAACAAGGTTTTTGTACATTCTTTGATTATTTGGCCATAGATTAAATATTGGTATAAAACTCACCTTGACATTATCCGTTACAATTGTGTATTCCCCTCGACATAAATCTAAAACAGGATTAATCACATTACATAAAAAAGAAGCACATCTTGTTAAATAACGTAATACTGTTAATTTCAATCATACCTTGACAAATATCTGGTACTCCTTCCCGTATGCAGCAGGGTATATGGTCCCGACCATCTGGAATTACCAGTACATTATTTTTTAGTCTTTTCCAACGCACAGCTCCGTAAATAAATATTAGCTTTTTGAAATCCCATCCATTATTTTCCTTTCAAAACTAAGACTTTGGAAGGATTCTCGCTTATTTTTTAAAGTGAAAAGAAAGCGGAAGCCAAAAAGACTTCCTCTGCTTTACCCAAAAAGTACGAAATCTCTCTAATTTTCCATTTTCTAACTGGAACACCCTCATCCCGCATTGAGTTCTATTACGGACGCGTCTTTCTTCTTACTTCTATCACGAGGAGAAATGAAAATGAACAATTGTCGGTCTTTGTCTGGCTTGTGTGGCTTTTGTGAGATGGAGATGGACGGATGAGAGGACAGAATACAGAATAGAACAATAAAATCAATAAATAAATCCTTTCTGTCTCTTCCTATGTCTTTTGCTTTCTCTTTATCAAATTGCAATGTTGTTTGAGCTGTATCTTGAGAAGCAATTGTGGGCTTGAAGCGAATATAGTTGCCTTTTCGTTGCATTGTTCTGAACTATCTAACCGGTTCCAGAGTTTCTTTTGAAACTGGGAAATTCATCACGACAACAACACATGTGCACATGCATGTTCACATTGGGTATGACTTTCTCTATTTTCAACCGTTAAATATATTTCTTATACATTGCCTTTGGGAACAAAGGTGGGACGGCTCATTTATCACAACTGTGTCCTTGTATTTGGGGTTAAGCATAGAATATTCAGAATATAGTCGTTTATTTATGTTTCTGAGCTACTGCATTGCATTTTGAAATCTTCAACATCGTTAATTTTGTGCTTAATTTAAAATAGATCTAGCCTGCAGTTATTTTCTGACATGCTTTCTCCAGGCAAAAGTCATAGCGAAAAGAAAGTTAATTCCGTTTCGCAACAAGTTATCACTAATAGAGCAAACTATTTGCAAAAGTTACTTATTAAATCGAGCAACTCACCCGCCATGCACTTTACAATGCGAGGAAATTCATTTTCGCACTGCGATGGTTCTCCCGTGGACCCGTCAAGGATGGATTGAAGTGTACAAAATCCCAAACAACTTCGAGACACGTTTTGCGCCACACAGCACGAAGTAATAGTTATGTGATCCGATTGAGCCTTGGTCCTAATTTTTGAAGGCAACGGAAATCATGTTAAATGTGGTTTGACATAGTTTTATTAATCTACTAATGTGTTAACACCAGCAGATGAGAAGTAATTAATATCTAGGATAAACAAACCTTATAACTTTCAGAGTATTCTTGGAATGGAAAGTCTTCACCCGGAGGAGGAATGGTGAAAGTTAACGTGTCGTTTCCATGCTTGGGTGGAGCAACTTCTAAGGATATGACTGCAAAATAGATAAAAAAAAACATTTTATTTGATAAGACGTCACGACAAAATTTATTTTAGCATCAGTTGGGGTACTATTTAAAAATTGAGATTGGATTGGGTTCGGAATTGCGGAATATTAGTGTAGTCTGAATAAAAAGACTGGTTTCAGAATATAATTGAAAACAAATTAATTAACACGAAAACCTAGTTTCGCTGTAAATATCAAACTTTGAACAGGGCATGTACATTTTTTCGAGTAATATGAAATTCTAGAAGCAAAACATTTCCATTTTTCTTCTAGGAGAAAAAAGTATAAACTGCTAGCAGATGCAGATTTGATCGGAATTTCCAAGAGACGGATTGCATACAAATTGATTTCTTATGCACTTGACTGTGTGCATTATTTACTGCTCCCTTTCACTTTAAACACAGCATGGGTTATTTACTTTACAACATAGCTAAACACTGGACTTGCACGATATTTACAAATAGGACTCCTTCAAAACTTACCCGTGAGATTATGGAATGATCGAAGTACAGGATTTGTATTCACTTCACAAATGTACAAGCCAGAATCAGTGGGTTGTGCATCTCTAATAGCCAGTACCCAGACGTCTCCACCTAAAAAAATGAATAAAAATAAATTAAAAATGACAATTGATTTCCCAAATTTAAATAATTCAACCTTTAATAAAGATTCTTTAAATTTTGTAAGCTATGGTTTATGATCCATGATCAAATTGACGGGTCGACTATTTATCATAAAATATGTTCGCCAAGGCATGAAAGATGGTTACATAACATGTAACACGGCGACATTATGCTTACCCATACTCGCTATGAATACAAATGACTGTTTTACCTTTAATTGTCTCCAGATGCGAAGAACTATTTATGATCTCAATTTCCGTTTTGGAAACATGACATCCAACGCCGTGTTTTGTATAATTTTTCAATTCTCCCCATCCTCAGACATACGAGTATGTACATTATCCATTTATGAAACTCAAATATTATCATGTTCTCTTACAAAATTCCTCATCAAAATCAACCCTCACCCAACCACAGCACAATTTCCCAACTTTTCAACTCTATGTAGCAATTATTACTCAAAATTGAGCCGTCATTACATCTTTCTGTCATATCACGTGGTAAATGAAACCGAATCCTGTTCTAATTTTGGTTAGAAATTGACATAACATAACATTACACGACATTCATTAGCATTCATAACACTAAATGAGAGAGTGCGGATACCACTCCGGACACGAACTGGTGAAAGCAGAGTGTAGCTCAATACGGATATGACACAGAATCAAACATCAATAACTCTTAATGGGTAAACTGAGCAGAACTCGGAGAAGTAGTCCTATTATAGGATTACGTGACAATTCCTCTCTATTCAAGTCACTAGACTACTTTGTCCTTTCGTGCTTATGAAGCTTCATTTCATTTTATTCTTGGTGAAAGTCGTCGACCATTCACCTACCGTCATCATTTAGTTTGTGACAGGAAGAGTGCAGTACAATGCAGTGTGATGCAGACACACTTCATCTCCAGTCTACTTGAAATACTTATTAGTCACATAAAGTACAGAAATGAATGCAGAGGACATTTCCTCAACACAACCAGTATCCTTTTGCAGAGTTGGCTTTGTTGTAGAATGGCTTTCTCTGCGATTCTATTTGTATATGGAGACTTGTGCTTATTTGCAGGAGAAAGTGCAAAATGTAATAATTTCAGGAACAAAGTAAAAGTAAACATGCCGTGATGTGGCTATGGGAGAAATTTTGTAAGGAATAATTCGACTAAATGATGCGGTAATGTTTAGATACACGGTTTGGATCGGCTCGCGCCGAAATGGATAAGAGGAACGACCTATGTGGAGGTAGAAAATCTGGAATCTAGGGATCTAAACATTTATATAATATTTAAAAAAAATAACTAATGTCGTTCTACACAGGAAAACAATGTTTGCATATTAACTGAAGTACTCATACCATCCAAGAAGTTCATAGAATACATATGACTCGCATATCCACCAAGTTGAAGAAGTAGTATTACTTACCAACCATTGAAACAAATCCTTTTAAAATTTACATAAAACAACTTTCTCCCAAAACCATGTCTGATTTGATGACATGATTCCTATCTCACAAGAGCCCACTGATGAGCATTCTTCTCTTTCTTCGTTACTTCCTTTTCTTGGAGTGAATTTAGTGATGACATTGACGCTGATACTTTTCGTCGTCACCAGTATTTACAAGAAGTTCCAAGTGACATACTGCCAATGCTTTCTAAAACTCAACCTAAGTCAGACACTGGGATTGCAATCCTACCCTACATCCACATCCTGTGTCAACTTGGGAGATCCGGTCTATTTGTAGATTTTGTCTTGTACAAGTTACTCTATCTGTCCTTGGTACTTATGTGGGTATCTTGCTAGTTACTTCCAGATTCTACTTCCTCAGGAAGGAAGGAGGTGAAGAGTTGATTATAGCTTAAATTTCGCGTCATTCCCAAATATTAGAAGTAGAGTTGTACTACATACTGGAAACCAAATTACATTCCGCATTTCACTGACTAAAGCTCTCACCAAATGTATCCAGGTGCGATGTCGGCAATCTTGTCAGATTCTTAATGTCGTAACACCATGAAACGCTTCGACTCCTTCAGTGCCTTCCCACATGAAGATGAAGACAGAAGATCAGCAAGGAACCTAGTCGTAAAAACACCTCGAGAAAGAGCGGATGAAGGGTTGAGTTGACACATGCATTTTATTTGAAAAAAAAATGTCTGAAAAATTGATATATGAGCCCAACCCAGGCTCAAATCCGAAGCGAAAAAAAGACAAGAAGACCAAATATTTCATTTCCCACTGACAAAATCACTCTCCTTACTGCACCCACCTACGCCAAACCAACCACCGGAGGAGGAAAAGATGATGATGAGAGAAAACCAAGGAGGGTGGAAGTAAAAGAACTTTGAGCAAACCGCAACTGACATGATGACACAACCTAATGTATTATGATGGCATAATACATCTTTTATTTTAGAGGAAACCGGAGATTGAATATTAGTTGGGCCAGCCATCCTGCTACGTATGTCACTTACTCTTAGTTTGACATTGGGAAAGTAAAATTCAGGGAGAATACATGTAAAAAAAATGGGAAATGAAGTAAAATGGATGGTTGGAGGGTCTTAGTTTTGTTACAGGAACAGGAATGTCAACCAAGGAAAGGGATTCAATTTGTTGAAAGGAACCCATTTATTTTATTCTGTCCTTTAGGCTTTGAGCAAATCGGGCTAAAATTTACAAAGAAAGATGTAAAGAATGTTCTCAGTATTGTAAAGCAATGGGCAGGACAAGATGCTCAAAATTGGAAATGTGATCTAATCAAGGACAATGCAATTTTTAGTTGTTCTCAATTGGCGACCAAGAGTATCGCATCTTTTGTAATATAAATTAATGTGCATTTCAAAATTTAATTTGTGTCGTCTTCCTTGTCAAATTGTACCAATTGTACCAATTGTGGGGACAAAATTAAGATAGTTTAAAAACAATTTGACAAAATGCTAATCCGCAAATCTTTCCTCCTTCTTATTCCTAAAGTACATGTATGTATAAAAATGTTTGACATTATCCTCCCACAAATGACATGAATAGGAAAGATTCTCCCCGGAAAAAAGGGTGTACAAATCACCAGGAACATGAAAAACAAATACAGCAACAACCCAAAAAGATTTATGGGCCTACTTTCATCAAGCTCTAGTCTCCAGCCGTTTTTTGTAGAGTTTTTTATGAAAAAAAAAGACTTGGTGAAACTAACTTGAAACTAACAGGAATGGACGGATGAATGGCAAATAGATTATGTAAAGTAGGCGATTGAAATCTTGATAGAAATGTAAAATAGTGTCAGACTTAGCACATTCTAAGCCTTAAATGTCCTCAGAATAAGTTAAAGAGTGCTGAAATACAATGTAAAAATAAAAGAAGGATTAACAAGAAAGAGTTTCATTCTCAACTTGGTGAGATGAGATTTAATTTAAATTCAATCCGAAAAGTTTCCTCATTTCCTAAAAGAGTTTGATTACAAATAAGTCCCTTGAAGGGAATGATGAGGTTTTTTTTAGTCTTTTCTTAAAACAAGTCCCCGATGCCCGGGATTTGATCTGTCTCTATCTCCGAGACAAGTTGATCCGGGTGTAACATTTTTGACACGTTTGATCCCATAAGTAGCCGAAGACGGGGTATGATGTAAATTAACTCGACCCTTAACCTATTTCCTTGTAAAAATATTTGTAATGATAACTCACCCTGATCATGAATGACTGTCATACGTTCGTCACTTGTGACGCGAACTTCTCCAGCGGAAAGAATTTTTGGTCCGGATTTTCCGGATTCCCATTTCTTCCAGACGACGGAAGCATCTCCTAGCTCTCGGACGACACATGTCAATGGAGCGTTTTCTCCTTGGATTATCTGAAGAAAATGTAAAAATTAGGGCATGAGTTGATGAAGATATGAAATTATAAGGTTTGAAATGAAAAAATGTCACAAACTTACCATTACTGGACTTGACATCGTGTCTTGTATGTTCGGTTGACCTGATGAAATAGAAAATAAATACTATTAGAATTTTTGATGACATAATATGTAAAATTAGTTGGAATGATGATGATAAAAAGAGAACTGGCATGTTCAGGAAGAAACATATTTAATGATGCATTCCCACATTTTCATAATCTTCAATTTAATCTAAAAATCGAGCATTGTAAAACGGATGAGATGAAATAGTGGAAACACGGTGCATTAGACAGAACTGAAAACAGAATGTGTGGAAATCTTGTTGTTTGTTAGGTATAAATAATTGGCGAATATTTTGTGGCCTTATCATAAAACTTGACCTAAGGTAGGACCTTTAATTTTCACATTGGAAAACAAAAGAAAAAGTCAATTTTGCAGACAGTCAGATGAAACATCCCCAAAAAGCATAACCATTACATACTGCTACTTAATAATGGAAAAAGCAGATGGAATCATCAATTACTCTTGTCATGTCGTGTCATTCACCATCCAGCCCTCATTTTGTACAAGCATTACAATATATGAGGGGTTGAGGTTGTAGCATATGGTGCATGAAATCACAAATTACTCGCATAATGCATGATTTTTACGAAATAAAGCGGAAGAGAAAGAAGAGGGGAAGATGATCGAGCTGAGTGTCATTCACCATCCAGCCCTCGTTTTGTACAAGCATAACAATATATGAGGGGTTGAGGTTGTAGCATATGGTGCATGAAATCACAAATTACTCGCATAATGCATGATTTTTACGAAATAAAGCGGAAGAGAAAGAAGAGGGGAAGATGATCCAGCTGTGATTTGTGTTGTGTGGGCAGCACACATTTTTTACACAAAATAAAAAAAAATAAGTAAAAAATTTTGTCCTGTTGGAAATGCAACAACCCTTTCAGATTTTGCCTGATTATTGTGGCACTAGAAATGAATCTCAAATGGGACCGATTTTCTAACCTAAGCATATTACCTTAACGAATTCCTACCAAGACAAACATTGTTTGAACAATTCAATTACCTTTTCTGAGCACGTAGCCCTGAACCATTCCTTATTCCTGGTGTTTTGAACAATCACTACTTTCTCCTACTTTCTCCCTCGTCCCATCTTGTTACATCAATGAAAATTTAATTGTGTCTAAACGCTAAAACGACGCTAATATCCCTTCAATTCCTCTGTTTTAAAGCTAGTTTAATTTAATTGGATGTTCCACGTGTGGAATTGTACAAAATTACCCATTTCCAAAATTATTATTGTCATTGTGCCTACTGCAATTTATCGGCTTAGATAAATTGATTGGCTCTCCAATCCAATTAAGATTACCCAAAATGTGATCGAAATCAGGAATCGTTTCATTAATTTAAATAATGACTACTTTGATTAAATCTTGACTCTTGAAAAAATCTTAATGTCTAATTTCAGCAGGCAATGGCTTGTCCATAATACTTACTTCCTGGTTTACAATAGTAGCAGACTTTCTCCAGTCATACTCATCTTTGAAGACACACTTTCTCCAAGACATGTCATAATAGCGGTCGTGAATGTGATGCCATAGATGATATCAACAAGAATCTCCACATTCTATTAATTGAATAATGCAATAATGCCACGAAGGGAACCTAGTCCAGTACATACTGCCTGCTTCTCTTTCTTTTCTAACATTCTTTATCTTTGCATTCTCTTCCATTCTTCGTCTTAGCATTGTTCTTCCTTCTCCATTATTAATAATAGGATTGTAAAGAGAAAGGGGGAAGAGGAAGATGAGATGAAGAGAATGAGCATAACATTTTCTCCGTATGTTTCCATCCATCCAGAGAGAAAGTCAAGTCAAGCAACGACTTATTAGCTGCTTTCTCCCTGTATTCTGCATACTCTTATTATTTTAGTATACCAAACTCAGACAGATAGACCAACAATTCTGAGATATTCTTTAGAAGTGGTTTTCTCCCTCGAATGAAAGAAAAGTATCTTAATACTCCGTCTTGAAAAGGAGATTTTCCTTCTCTTATTGCAGTTCCTTTGATCTACAGAATCTGTACATGTAACCATTACAGATAAGAAATGTGCAGAGCTACGCAGGAAGACATCCTTGTTGTGTGTTTAGGGTGCGTGAGTAAAAAATCAGAGTACAGTGGGTGATTAAAACAACTTTTTAGAAATGTAAGAAAATGTTTGGGAGCATTTCAACATTTTATTAGGAAACTGTTGGACAAGAAGAAGTCCGTCCCAAGCAGATGGCTTGAGCTTGAAGTCTAGCTAATGAACTTGTGTATTAAGAGGGTTCCTTGTAAAAGGCTAAATCAGAGTGAAATGAAAATGTGATGCAAATGAGAGTCCCAATTCGGCTAAGTGACTCTCTTTGTGTCCATTGTGACCGGGTTTACTACAGTCTCCAAGTGGAATTAGGAATACTAATACCTTCCCTGCTAATTGTAAGTGGTACTACATTTTAGAAAGGACAAATTTCAATCCTTCTTTTGAGTCTGTTTAGTGTTTTGATTATTCTGTAATGAGTGAATGCTGTAAAGAGGTTTGCACTTTGCAATTATCTTCAAGGATTGACCCCACTAGGGCAAGAAAACATAATTGCTCTCAGAAATTTAGAATTGCAGTTTTTAAGGAAATGATTGATTTCCACGCCGTTGACGGAAATGATATATTAGTTTATTCGAGTTAAATTACAGGTTAGCCTCTTCCACTTCTTCTAACACAAATGCGGTTCAGAATCTACTAGTGAATGAATTTGAGATTATAAATTTTACCGCATTGATTTTACAGGTTAAAATATTTTTAGACGTCATGTTATAGCTGTCTTAACTTTTTGATGCATTTTGTTGTTCACATTCACTTACACTTTAGCGAGTACCTCAAATGACATTTATTTTTATTTTTACGCCAACAACACCATTGCCTTCGTACGCCTTACACCACAAACTAATGTCTGGTGTGATGGAGAAAGTAGAAGAACCCACTTTCCCCCTTTATTCACCTATTACTTCGAAATGGAGACATTTACTCAATTCAGATGGACCATAAATGGCTATCACGCCGCATTATGGAAAGACCAATATGGCTTCGCGACTTTTCCACTTTCTTATGGCATCAAAAGCTAAAAGAAGTCGACACCGAACACTAGACCAAGTTGGAGAAAAATATATTTCAGAATCAAGTTACATGTTTTTGTAGAGAAGTCAACACAACAACAATACAAGAACTGAGCAGTTTGCAAATAATCTACGAAACAGCATCGGAAAAGATGGGATTTATCTTCCAGTTGAAATTGTAAATATCTAATTTGTAGTATCTCTCAATTGCAGCCCATAATGTGAATGTATTCCTGAAAGGCAAAT
>JAAXNX010002605.1:0-12913 GCA_036491905.1 Folsomia manolachei
CACTTGGCAGGCTTTCACTATCTCTTAGTTGAGTGGGATGGAGGGACTAATTAGCTGGGGATTGATGATGACAAGAGCAGAGAAAGCATGTCCAACTACAACACATGTGGCTGACTGCTTGTCATCATTCCAATGTGGTAGTAGTGACTAATTAACTTCATCCAATGTCCAGTCCGAGTCCGAGTCCGAGGAAACTAATTTTGAATCAGTGCTGATGTGAGATTAATGGTTTTGTGAGGACTGGTCATGAAATCTTTCTCCTATGTTTGGGAAGGCGAGCGTGAGTGAAAGTGGACGTGGTCTGGAATTCAGATAGAAAAGAAGAAACAAGAGAGAGCATATAGTGATCCGACCGACAGATGCCCATTTCTTTTAGACAAGTGAAAGTTGGGTATCTGTTGGAAGATCCAGAATGCAGTTCTCTATTACGTGTCTCCATTTCAATGTCCAGGAAGAGAAAGCAAGTTGGTGAAAACAGAGATGGAAAGCAAATAGAGTCTGCTACTGGATGAAGGATTCATCCAGTTCCTCTGCACACAAATCTTGTTCCTTTTCCCGCCCATCTCCGCCTCTTGAGACTGCAGATTTCCTGAAATCAGAGACATGTTCTATAACTAAAGTAGAGAAAGTCGGATGATGAGGAAGTGAGGGTGGAGTAGAGTCCAATTGAATGATGTCCATGTCCGATTCTGGATGAATTGAATTGACCCTCCTTCCAGGCAATCCAGTGTAATTCACCTCAATTTATTCTAGGCAAGTGCTCATTTATAGCCAAGCAATAAGTACTGGGTGAAAGCACTGGACTTGCAGTGGGGAAAGTGCCCAAATATAAATTACAGGCCATAGATTGCCCACTTTCTCCGCATAGATGACTCTGTTTCGGGGGGTGTGCATAAAAATATGTAATCTATTCCGGGAAAGGAAAGCTCCAGTTAAAGGAGGACGGAAGTGGGTTGCGCTGCTTTCTCCAGACTGGGATGATAGAGGATGCAATTTAATGGCTCACTTACCCACCAGAAATGCTACACAAGGAATGGCTGTTCTGGTAATAATAAGCAATCCCGCTCAGTTTCAGCTCTGTCCGTTCCATGTCCTCCTTCTTCTTGTCCCAAATAAGTGGAGCTTACAAAATGTTACTACTTTCTCCAGCTGTCCAATGATATGGGAGAAATTCGAGAAGAATCATTGGGAATCAAAAGTCCAGAGAAACAGATTCGGCTCTTCCTTTCTTCACTCATAAATCAAGCTGTGTTGGGTCGGGATGTCTAATAAAAAGTTACAACAGAATGAAAGCAGTGAAAGTGGGGACAGAGGAATAACATTTTGTAGCAGATCCAGTCACTCGTCATCCCAGATTTCAATTGGAGAAAGTAGAAAAAGTCTCCTTATTTTCGAGCCTGAATGATGTGAGACCCCGTAATAAAGGAGAAAGCAAGAGATTTGGGAAACAATAATAGCACTCAAGAGTTGGAGAGACTTTCACTGCTTTCTCTTCTCGTCCTTTCTCATGTTCCGAGGTTTTATTGCTCACATTCGCCACTAAAATGTGTGGTGTGGTGCTTGTTGGTGTAGAAAGTTAGCGTACCTTTCTTTCCCTAAAGTTCCCGGGTACCTGGAGAAAGTGAGCCGTTTTCCTTTATTTTATGTCTCTTGTCCCTCATCAAGAGAAAGTTGGGGTAGGTTAACTTTCTCCTTCTGCTCGTTTGTGGTATCGGCCAAGTTTTATTCTCATTGCGGAATCTACGCCCAACCCTTTTCAGATTCACCTTGTTTTAGTACTATCACTATTTTGTTCTCCACTATTATATGGCCCTCAACTTTCACCAATAATGAGCAGCCATTGCGACACAACTATTCGATTAGCTTTCTTCCGCAATCGTTTGTTCTACTTTCATTTCATGTCAGTGAAACGGAATTCACCATTTTTTCAGAAATCTGCACAGATGACACGAAGCTGTTGCTTCTTTTTGGAGAAAGCTGGTGCAACTGCAGACAGTTTGACAAATGGAAAACTGTTGTGCCACACCCACCCGTGTCTGAGTTAAGCCTCCAGTTATTGTGCCGATGCTGACAAGACTATAATCCCTTCTCCATCCATCTACTCATAATGCTTTCTCTTCTGCTGTTCTTTCTTCTTGTCTGCTTTCTCTTTGATAAGTATATTTTATATTTTATTGTTCCTGTTTATGAGAGGGAGGGCGCCGTGGATGTTTATCAAAATGAAATCAGGTCATAAATAAAAGCTTTCTCCTTCCTATTCACTTTCTCATATTATTCTTACAGATCCCTGGTTTACTTTCTTTCTACGAGGGAGGAGGGCTGCCTGTCATGTTCAACTCCCTTTATGACCGCTTTCTCCTCAACTTTCTTCCCATCTACCCAAAGAGATGGAGGATTGGAAATGACGGAAAAATTGCAGAAAGATGAGAGCTGATGAAAAACAAGAGAACGAATCAAAATCAAATTGAATCAATCAGGCAACTCAACTACATTCTCCGGAGAAAGAAAGGAAGGATCCATCAAATCAAAATAATTCATCTTTTATTCTTCTTTCGCTTTCTCTTCATATTTATTACAATCTCCGGACTTGCTTTCTCTTTCCGAGTAATACTCTTTTTATTCAAAGCACTCACTCCAATTAAATCCACTCACTCGCATGCTTTCTTCTTCTACACATGGCTTGGCTTTTCATTTCCGGGACACTTGTTCTTGTTCCACTTATTACAAGAATCCTTTGGTTCTCCAATATGTCGACTTTCTCCTGTATGACTTTCGCTTCCAAAAGGAAGTCAAACTCATCAATTTTGGGCTCAGGGGACCAGATTTTTGTTTCTTGAGTAGTTTTTGTTAGAAAAATTGTGGTTTTGAAATTTAATTTGATTCATCTCTTCAAGCGTAGGAAAAAATGGAGAAAGATGAGGACACTAGAATAAGTGGGTGTGGTTGGTGGAGCCCCATTCGAATGCTGCATGGCTGCTGGGGCCTCTCCTGTAAAAAGAGAAAGTATCAAAATTATGTAAATAAGAAACTTGTCAGAGATTGGAGTCATATTCAAATCATAAAGAGAAAAGTCAGTTGTGATGCACTGTGGGATGTAACAATGCCTGGCTAACAATGGAGTGTGATGTAGTACAAAAGAAAGTCTGCTTTCACTCCGAGAAAGAAGATGAGGTTGGAGTTGCAATCAAATTTCAAACAAGTCCCGGGAGAGTCGTTTCAGACCAACCACAAAAAGAGGAAGTCTTTGCATTACACCACTTGGAAATCATCCATTTCCTACTTACTCTCACTTTCTCCGTCGTTTAAGGGACTCATCCTTGTCAAGAGTGAAAGGAGTACTTAGAGGAAGAAAAAGTGAGCCTTACCGGTCATGACATGGACGAGGATTGTGTTGTGCGTGAGATTTCCGAGTGAGCAGGTGTAGGGACCGGAGTCATTGGATTTGGCGTGGGCAATGTAAAGCACAGACACTGCGCCCTCCTTCCGCATCGTCGTCTTCACACTGACAAACAAAGTAATATTATCACTCCATTGGAGACACTGCCCTGCTCAACATACTTGAAAGAAAGCTTTCTTTTTCCTTTCGCCCACTTGGCAGACTGGCCCACTTGGATATTTTATTTCTTATTTTGGGCACGGAAAATTGTTCAATTGGAAATTGTGTCAGTTTCTGGTGAACTTTTTCTTTCTAAGGACAACGGGTCAATGGTGGAAATAATGAGGGGACTGGGGACCATGTCACGTCCCTAAGAATCTCATCCAAACCAAGGAATCCTGCTCAACTTTCACCAAAACATGGAATCCCGGCTCAATTAAAACTTGGAGATAGAAAATAAAGTCAAACGCTTTCTCTCTGCAATGCAAGAATGTTACTTTCAACTTTCTCCACAGGAAAATGAAACACGACTTTGGGGAGAGAGGTCATAAATCAAGAGCCTGCCTTCTTCCTCTTTCTAGTCCAAAAGAGAAAGGGAAGGGATCTAAACTGCTCTCTGGCTGCAATCTCTCACCAGAAATCTACTCCCTTCCTCTGAAAAAGACTCGCTTTCTCCAAAGAAGTCACTTATTCATGCATTCTTTCACTTGAGACGGGACTCCAAATTAAAAATGGCAGGGACAGCACCAACTACAGACCACATTCTTGTCGGGGACTTTACAAAGTTTTCTCTTTATTTGGTTTCCACTTTATGAAGAACGGCCCACCAAGTCTTATTATTGAACTACATTATGTCACAAAGACTGGACAACAGACACCTGGGGAATAAAGAGAAAGATTTCTCCTCGAACTTTCACTGGCAGGGACTGACAATGGACGGATCACTTCTTGGTAAGATGACACGAATTAGAGAAATGTCACAAAGCGAGAACAGTTACGTGGCACCAATCAAAGTGGAGAAAGTTGGTGTCATATAATTGTCTTATATGAGGATATCCCCCTATAATTAGTTAACTGCTTTCACTCCAAGTTTCCATATTAATTGGCCCAATTATAAGTTGAGCTGTGGAGCAAGAGAATGGATGAGAAACAAGAAGTTTGAGTTTGAGCCAAGAAACTGAATAACTTTCACTGAGCCATACTTTCTTCATCCTTCTCTTGTGGAAGTGATTAAGAAGACGGAGTGCAGACTAATTAGGAGGGGAGCACAGAGAAAACAGCTTGCATGGGAGAAAGCGCAAGAGAGAAAGTAGGAGAAAGATCAAAGTACTATTGAATAAAACAAGGCCAAGCAAAACTAGACCAATTTCCTTTAATTTCCTCAAAATATTTTCCACATGTTGGACTCGCAATTTCATTTAAGACTTTCACCAGGGAAAGCAGTCCGTCCTTAAATAAGGAATGGGCAGAAACCCACCTAAGCAATTACGGACGGCGCATAAACAATTTTCTACATTCTTTACCCAGAACTTGTTGACAGTTGTTTGTTGTTTAATGGGGTGAAAGAAGTGAAAGTATGGAGTGGAGCTCTTTTCTTGGAACATTGTATTACTTACGGTACATGATTTTCCAATTATGAATTTTCGCAACTTATCCCCATTATTTTACCCACAGTTTACATTACATAACTCTTTCCAACCCATTTAACTTTCTTCTCTTTATCAGAGTTGTAGCAACTTTCTTCAAGGTTCTACCTCAACTGAAAGGTTACTTTCCCTTGTTCTGGGAGTCATATTTTTGTCTCACTCACCTTATTCCTCCTCTGGATGCGTCATAGTTGAGAGTGAGATTGTGATGATGCCAGAGGATGGAGTAGGATGGAGGCAAGTGAGTTATCACACAGCGTAACTCCACCGTCGACCCGGAATTGTAATATTTGTCCGTCACCTTCCTCCCAAGGTCATCAACCAAACTTATGTGAGGAACTGGAGAAAGTAGAGAAAGTTAGAGTTGACCTTGACACAGGAATCTTTGTGTTACACCCACCAATAACGTTGAGATTGACAGTCATGGCCATGGGTGGATGGGAGGAGACTTGGCAGATATAATTGCCTTGATCCCCTCCTTCTACCCCAGCTATCCGGAGTTTCCAGTTGTCCGGTTGTTGGAAGTTGATGCTCAGTCGGGGATCGTGGGAGAAAGTGTGGAGGCCCGTCGTCAGTAGGACCACTTGGCCGGATGCCAGTCCCTTCACCCACGACACCTAAAAAACAAAAAGAGTCACTTTCACTAAGACTTTCACTTTGACTTGTTGTTGGCTTTGTCTCATTTTTTAGACAGTTTCTTTTGTAGGATTATTCATGAGTGAAAGTGGGACCCAAAATAAATGCAAAGTAACAAAAAAGAACGTAATTTCTTCCAAAAATTAATTCAAAACCGTGTCGTCAGCAAATGAAATCATGGTGAAAGTGGTGAAAGCATGGTGAAAGTGGCCAGATTGTGTTTATGTAGCAAGAACTGGACAAAATTTCATTATATTTTAGTCCAATCTGCACATTCCATTGAAGAAGGGGACAAAAACTTGGACGGAGAAAGTAAAGGATCAAATTTAGCCCAGAATGAGATCATTCAACCAAGGAACCACTTTCACCACTTTCTCCGGAGTTATACGTTTTTTTGTGCTTTTATTCCTCCACTTTTGAAGGAGAAAGTGGCATTCTTGGCCTTAATACTTGAAACAAGGATACTTTCATTTTAAGGTTTCTTTGCACAGAGCCACACCCACCGTTTTATCGTGTAGGAGAGTAACTCGACAATGGAGAAAGGCAGTTGCACCCAAATGGACCGTGATATTCCTGGGATTATCTGGAGAGAAGAAGGGGAGCGGCTCGGAAGTTGTGGAGGGGCCAAGATCCTCCTCAGAGTCATAGTCACCGGTCCCCAGGGGTAAAAGGGGTGTGGTGGAGAAATTTGAAGGGTGTCCACTTTCCAGTCTAATTACTACCAGGAGCACCACAAACCACACCCACCCACTTACACGATAAACAACGATCATTATATTATAAATCACAGATTACTTTCACTCCACCCAAGAAACATGACCAAAACTTTCACCAAACTGGAACAAATAAGTGACACAAAAGTACAAAAAAACCGACTTTCTCCAGAGTGAAAGCGCGGAGTGAACGAGTAGAGAGTAGAAAAGAGACTGAGCTCTGGTCAAACTTTCTCCGAGTTTTTATGCATTCTTGGCTCAGGGTGAAATGCCAGGGTTTAGGGTAAAAGCAGTGAAAGTCTGAGTACAACCAAGAATTCTCGATTTTATTAAATATTTTCTACAAGAGTGAAAGTACTGCTTTCCCCAAGATATTGACTACTAGGTAAGGAATGTAAGGTCTTGATTTAAACTCCGGTTTCATCGGAATTGTCATTCTCTTCCTCTTTGGAGGGGTCCTTGTCCCCCTGATCCCCACAACTTGACCTTTCACAAGTTGCCTGACATTCTGCCTTTTTAATGAATTTGTTGGCATTCCCATTTCGTCCGGTGTAGCGGAATTTGGTGCAGTGGGCGCCATTGAAGTAGTAGCGGGTGAAAGGTTTCTTCCCTCGACCGCCACGTTCCAGGGGGAGGAGACACTCAGCTGAGAAAGAAGGAGAAAGTCAGAGATAAGGTGAGACTCAAAGATAAAACAGAATGTTACCTGGACAAGACGCAGGTGTCCCTGGAGAAGCCGTTGGAGGTTGGGTGGTGCTATTTTGTGTGGCTACCAGTACCACACCCACTCCAAGAAGGAGAATGATGGAGAGATGCATTTTTGGGGAGGTGGTGCTTGTTTGGATATTATTTGATAAGAAACTTATCTGAAGGTGTGACAATGAAGACTGAGATGAGGTGGGGGCACAGCAGAAGATTTTATGGATTTTATGAGAATTAATGCCTAAACATGATGACAGCGTCGTAATTGGAAATAAAGCCTTGAATATGGATGAGTAGGAGGAAAATAATAATATTTTGTTATTTCCAAATACCACCTTGTAATTCCCATTAACTCAACTTCTAGAGGTGGAGTGGGAGCGGAACGGATTTGGGAATTAAATCCAGACGAGTGAAAATAGCAGGAGAGGATCAGTTCCAGCGTCACGAAGACTAAATGTATTTTTCCATCTCATTTAATTCTAATCTATGTCGTCGTATAAAATAATTGTGGTTAATTAATTAAAAGCGTCCAAATAGCACAACATCCGGATTTAAGACGTTCCGGGTGGAGTAATCCAACTGATCCCGTGTCCAAACACTGTCACTACCTCTGCCCCTGGGGACACGATCATTCCCTAAAATAGGAAATCATTCAAGTATTCCAGAAAAATGATTAGAAATGCATAATCCACTTTTGACCCTAACCTGAACGTCCCTGACTCCTCCAAAAGCCCAGGCCTCACATTTCCCACTCTTCGCTCCCCATTTGGCAATGACTTGGTCGTTGGAACAGCTATAAATCAATGGCTCCTCCCCCTCCGAATAATACAGACCAGTAACTCCACCTCTTTGGGTTTGATCCTCCCTCCACACCAACACCGGACTCAGGTCATCTTCTAGCTGTAGGCGCCACAAGGACACGGAGCAGTCATCCCCACCCAACAGGATCTCAATAGAACTCCCACTCCTCCTCCCCAAGGTCATACTCAGCACGGCGCAGGATAGGAGAGGCCACGAGGAGGTGGGTGGAAGGGGGAGGAGTTCACCTGGACTCTGGTGACCTGGACCTTCGTCACCCTGAGCGAAAAGATCCTTCCCAACCCTCCAGAGAATCAGGTCCCCATTGGAACTCCCCCCAAGGACGGAAATGAGGCTATCTTCACCCCAGAGGGAGGCTGTGAGCAAGGCGTGACCCTGACCTTCTAGGAGGGTCGTCACAACAAACTTCTTGGTGCTGGGGGTGTGGCGAACGAGGCGAAGGAAGCCGTCCGAACAGGCGGTGCATAGAGTGAAGGAGGAGTCTGTAGATTGGGAGTGGAGGAGGGATAACGCCATTATTCGGATGTCTACGGCGTCGGCGGGGCGTCGTTTCTTGTTCAGGGTGCCGATAAGCACCCACCGTCCTGCGGAAGTGCATTCGCCACCTTTCACAAGACCTGGAATTAAGGTAATAAAGATCAAAGGTCACAATTAAGGGTCAAAGGTCACTTAATCTTACCAACGATGGTGGCGTGAAGTTCGGACCGTCCCCCACCAGAGTAGAGAAGGTGTCGGGCCACACCCACTGACGACCCAGGGGGCAGAGGAGTGGCGACCAGAGCTCTTACAGAGGAGCCATGACTCGTTATTTGGTGAAGGGTGGAGTATTCAGAGGTTATCGTGGAATATTCTATAATTCTTATCGTCGTGTCGTCACTTCCAGTCGCGATGAAGTGACTCCTTCCACTGACGCCGAGGAATATTCCACAATTCACGGTTTTACTGTGGAGGCCAGGCTGGAAGAGGATAAGACAGAAGATAAGCGAAATATTTTAGCTTATCCAACCACACCCACTCACCTTGAGGACGACGTTGAGGGAGGTCTCAGCCGGTGGGAGGGGTGCCCAATATATTTCTCGATCTCTTAAAAAGACCAAGGCCCCCGGATCCTCCTCTGACCCCCCAGACTTCCAGTCCCATCGTCGATGACCACCTCCCAATCCTGGGATCTCTTCCAGGAGACGACCCTGCTCCCAACTGTACAAGAAAAAGGAGCCCTGCAAAGGTCAAATGTCATCAGGTCAAAGGTCATCAAATAGGTCAATGACCTTACGTCACACCCCCTCCTTACCTTATGAAACCCTCCCACCAAAAGTTCACTCCCTTTCAAAATAGGCTCCAGACGGCACACCCAATCAAACGGTGGGAAATTGAACTCCTCCTCCAGCACCAAGGAGCCCCCAACCACACCCAACTTCTTAATCCCGCCATACCTCCCACCCGTCAGCCACGCCCCCTGATACTCCACAATCGAGTAGACGCCCTCCCGGTGACATCCTCCCAAATAAAAGTCCGGCTCCAGGTTCAAAAGAGGAGAATCCGGGTCCAGGATGTGACCTTCCTCTGGGGGAGGGGCGTCTGGGGACAGGAGAGGAACCTTGTACAATGTCACACCCCCTACTTCATCCCCCAAGAGAAGATAAGCCAGGTCAGAGCTTATCAGGGCTGAAGGCACCCCTGGTCTGGGGAGATGAGCTAGGCTAAAACTGCAACTGATTTGGGTCTTCACGGTTATCTTGGTGAAGTCCAGGTCATCCCAGGGGGGACGTCGACCTCCCTCTGGGGGCGGGGGGAGGATGGCGGTGAAAATATAAAGATAAGCTGTCGATAAGGTCACAATTAGGACGATGGAGTCACTTTGAAGCCAATGGATGGCGATTATTTTAGAGGGGAAGGTCCGTTCCACCAGGGATTCGCAGGTGAAGCGTCCCGTTTCACGGCGTTCTCGTACCTCTGCCAAAGATAAGGTGTTATCTTAAGATAAGATAAGAACATATCTTGATAAAAGTGGGTCTCACCTTTAAGTTGTGTCGATAACAGGACAAATTCGCCTTTGAGACCGCCCACAGCCAGGAAAAGACTGCTTTTGGACACGGTGAGGACTCCGTAGCGGGCGAAATTGGGGTGGAGCCAGACATTTCGCTGGAGACGGTCATAAAAGGAGTAGGTCGTCAGTCGACCAGAGTTCATTAACGCCAAAACGTGGGAGGCACGCCAAAGGCAGATGTTACGGGGGTAGTCCTTGTTTACTGGAAGATAAGATGTTATCAATTGACCTAGAATGTGACCTGAAAGGCCACTTAGTGACCTCTGGACCTGGAAGGTGGCCTCTAAAGTGACTTACCGATGGATCTCCCCCATTTATTAAGTTTGAGAAGATGATCCGTCCAAGGGTGTGGTTCCACTTTGTCGTAGGGGACATGTGAGGGGGTGTTTGGGGCGTAGAATCGTCGCCAACGACGCACCGAGCCGTCGTGGGACCCTGTGTAGAGGATATCGGAACCCTGGTCGTAGGCGGAGGTGTAAATTGATGCGCCGCCGTCCGCACCACGCCAACTTTTGGAGACGGTCTCGTCCAGGCTGGAGACGCGAATGAGGGAGTCCTAAAAGGTCAAAATAAAATATGTGACCTTGACCTGGTGGCATTGACCTTGACCTCAGGTGATCTTACCTCTCCAACTGATAAGATGAACAGAAATCCTTGATAAGATAACCAGGACGCTTTCCAAACCCGGGCTTCGTGGCCGAGCAGCTTCAGTTTGAGTTTGCAATAAGGTGGGAGCCAAACCTGGGAGGTGGAGTCACTCCTGGATTCAGGATCCTACGCCACAGGGGGTGTGGTCAATTACAAGTATTTTTATAAGTGTATAGCTCAGCTTTACCTCTATCTCGTCGAAATTGTCGCCGAGAGCAAGTTTCGCCATTTGTTTCGATCTTTCCACCAGGATTTCATTGTATTCCTCTTCCTCCTCCTTATCTGGGTCACCCCCTTCCACAGGGAGGTGCTTGGAAAAGGCCCAGAGTACCACGGATCTGGTTGAGAACACAAAAAAGATAAGATAACCGATAACCTAACCGATTGCTTATCTTGGATCCACCTATCATCTGAAGAGCTAAGGAGTAGATTCCACTGGGGATGGAAATCCAAGGAGAAAGGGATCCCTTCATGACCCCCACTCAATTTATGGGTGAGCACGACCCCACCCCCTTCCAACTCCGGTCTCCACACTAAAATCCCTTGAAGACTCGTCCCACTAAAAACGACCAGTCTCTGGAGGCTCTCTCCAGCAAGGGTGGCGCAATACAGCGTCTCCGCCCCTGTCCCAGGACACACCCATCGACCACAAGGGACCAAATTTGGGTCCTTGGCGCCAACTTTGGCGACATCATAGACGAAAAGAGCGTTCAGCAGCGACACTATGGCGAGGCGACGGCCTTCCTCTAACCTGCGGGTCAAATAAGAATGTTAATAATTGACCTGTAATTGGGAGGAGTCGGACAGAGGCACACCCACCATTCTGCCGCGATGGGAATGAAGTTAAGAGAGATAACAGGATGTGGGAGGAGATCCACGCCCTGTGGCGACCTTGTAACGGTCACGAGACGCAGGGAACTGTGTGCCCAGACCACACCCACTTCCTCGGGGGTGGAGTAGTCCTCCGGAAAGGAGAGACCTGAAATTTTAAAAAATCTTAGAATTTTGAATATTTCTGGTGATTTAATAATTTGACCTGTGATTGTGGAGTCGTTGGGAAATAGTTGGAAGGGGATGAATGAGGGGGTGGAGGAGGGTTTCTTCTTGCGGGCGGTGGGGTTATCGGGAGGATAACAGAGTATCCGGGATCCTTCCGCGACCAGGATGAGGCCTCCTTGGAGGATGGCTAGATTCGAGATTGGAAGACATCCGGCAAGCAGGTGGCCAGGTTCTGGGTCCATGAGAGCCACACCAAATAAGGATGTTAAGGGACTAGTTATCTTGGGTTATCCGGGGGACAGATTTCAACAAGTCGTTCAATAATAAGCACATGTCTCCCGGGCAAGATTTGGGGGCAGGAATAGACTCCGAGATATCGCGTACGATAAGTGGCTTATCTTGGATAGGATAGGCCCGCCGGCCTCCAACTGAATAAGACGTGTAAAAACTGCTCGTCAATTTATTTTAATTGAATTTTTTAAAAAATTAGCTAAAAACTACTTTAAGTTGGAGTGTTTTGTTGTTCAGGGAGTGGTGACATAGTCATTATTCTAATTGGGCAACATTAACTTAAATAGCGGAGGTACTTTTATAATTGCAAAGGCAATTTTTTAAACTTTTGACAAAATACTTTATTTTATATCTTCGATTCTTGATTGTTTATTTGACTTTCGAAATGATGGGTAGAAAAATAGTTCCACTCATAATTGTTTTACTTACGAGTGTTGTAAACATTGGTGTCGTGAATCATAATACAAAAACTCTGGACATCAATTGGCTCTCACGGCAAGATAACACAGTAAAGTGCGAAACGCATGGAAATCCAGAAACAGGCGAAAAACTTATAAGTGAACTAAATATTCATAAACAAAAGTGCACATCCTCAGTTTTATGTGACAACTTCTATTATAAAATAGTGGACCAAACCATAGACAAAAGTGATATATTAAGCTGGCCACTGATAACTGAAAAGTGCTACTACTTATATTCAAACAAAGGCCACTCAACTCAAAGATTTCGAAAGAAGTCGACTATTACAACCACATTTGGACACACAAGGCGACAACTACTGCTATACCTATTAATGTGTGGAACCAACCTTATCAACCCTGGCCCCACTTGTAATAAGTGCTCAAAACCACAAAAGGCCAATCAGCTGATGATAAAATGTACCAAATGTAGTCGCAACTTTCACAAATTTTGCTTGGATGGAAATATCTCCTACAAAGATTTCCATACCTTCCAAAACAGTCAGGAATGGAAATGTCTGACATGTGATGCAGTCTGTAAAATCTGCAAAAAACTCGATCGACGAAAGAAAACAATT
>JAAXNX010002606.1:0-12913 GCA_036491905.1 Folsomia manolachei
ACTTTCTCTCCATGAAATTGCATTTACTAATAATAAATTCTCATGTTGACACAGGTTGCTTTGAGCTTTATGACAATGATGCATAATTCGCTGTGTGATGACAAAGACAAAATTCATCTCTTTAATGAACACATTGAGTTCTCAAAGGATTTGGACGTTTATGAAACCGACTTCTTTCCTAAACTCCTGGCTATTCTCACCGCAAACGGATTCAAATTCCGTCCCACGAATGAAACCAAGTCAACCTCTGAAGTGCCTACTTCTCTTCTCGATAAGGTTTCGTACAAAAATTTACCCTATGTTTATCGAGCCAAAGATGAAGATGATGGAAGGGTTTATGTTGGAGTGACATGGGGGAATGGAAATAACTACAAGGGTGAAGGGTCTTCCTCACATGTGAAAGATAAAAAAACGGCCCTAACGAATTTCCCAGAGCATAAGAAGGTCAGAATGTATCAACAACAACATCCCGAAATCGATGTCGTGAAAATGGTGAAAAAGGAAAAGGAACTCAATAATAAAAATAAAAAAATTATTTTTGAAGAAATGAAGTTGGACGCGATGAAAAAAGAAGCACTCGCCCAAGTATGCTGCATTGTCGCCAAAATGCTGGGATTGATGGTGAATGATTTTCCAGCCAAGTTGATTTTTCAAAAGTATGCTCATTTGGATGATGCATTTGACTTGTCTATATTTAAAGATTTGTTTGGATATATGTTTGGTTGTGGAGTGGAAGTGGAGATCCAGAAGTTGGTTAACAGTGATAATGGAAAGGTTGAATTTAAACTGTTTTAAATTAGTTTATGAGTTTCTCGTTGTGAAGTGGAAGTAGAGATCCAAAATTTGGTTAAGAGTAAGAGTGGAAAGATGTTGTTGGTTTTTTTAAAAAATTAGATCGAAATTTTGCCGATAATAATTAATATTGTTTACACCATTTTGAAGGGTGTATTGTAAGTTCAGTCTTTTGTTAAATATACGTACTTGAACAAACATTGACATACCTGCGTCGACCAAGTTCTTCCCTTTCTTCATCAAAAAATGCTTGAGAACATCGTCTTGGTTTTCCCATTATTCTTCGGATTTTGCACCATTCAACCCGAGTCAATTTCCTCGCCTTTAAAAGTGGGAATGATTCTCTCAGGCATGTCTGAAAATCGTTTTCCCCTTCAAATAGCACTCTGAAAAAAATATGTAAAGAAACATTTAGTACTAAAGCTGAATGTGTCAAGCGAGACTTGGTTACATTACAATTAAATTTAACAAAATAATATATGACGAAATCTATCAATAAAAACACCACTTACTTGTCAATGTTGCTGTAAAACCATTCGTAGCAGACCCACTTATGTGCCTTAGGTAGCTTGAGCAAGTTCCTTAATCGTAAGCTGATATCTTGTGCCGTCTTCTTATCAATGGTTTGTTTGTAATCATCCAATGCAGTACTAGTCGTAGACAAAATTGCAGTACTGAAATCCGTTGGTGTAGGTTCTCGGCGTCCACGGCTTTTAAGAGGCAACACAGAATTATATTCTCGTTCACGTTCTTTCATTTGTCTTTCCTTTTCCTTCTTTCGTTCCCTTTCACGTTCTTTTGCAATTCGATCCTTTTCCCTTTTTTCAATATATCGTTGGTCCATCAATTCTACAGTTGCAGCCAGTGCACTTCCTGGTTCCTTCTTGATTTTCATAACAAGTTCATCTTTAGAAGTAGATCCACGAGAAGACTTAGCCATCGACCTCTCGGGAGTTTTGCTCATTCTTCGTACAGGTTCTTCAGATCTAGACGCTTTTGAGTCCTTACTTGGGCGTCCACCTGTAATATGATGACAATAACAATTAATCTTCATTTTTTAAATTACAGCTGTAGTAAATTATATCAATTTGTCATGCTTGGTTGACTTACGGCCTCTAGCTACTTCCGACAAGTTTTTATGTACAAGTTTAGGCGTTCCTTTACTACCCGATTCCCCTCTTCTTGGCGATGAATCACCATCCAGTTTTCTCGATTTCGCAGGCGGAGGCATAGTCAATGATTTTTTTGGACGACCAGGCCTCCTGGGCAGTAGTGAAGTAACAACTTCCTCCTCAATTCCGGAAGGAATCTCAACCTCCTCTGCCATCCCGTAGTCATCAAGGTCTCCAGTTATCATTTCTGGCTCATCATCCGGCTCCAATTTGATACCCCGTTTTCCTGGACTCTTACTATGCTGTCCACGTCTGTTAAAGGCGTCCGTGACCATTACTTCATCATCGAAATATAGCCTATTCTTCTTTCTCTGACGAGCAGGCTACACAAAAGAATAAAAATTAATCCATCCATACTGATGAGTGACTAAATAACTAGGTAATTCCTCTTTAAAAAAATTAAGGAATTAACATACCATTCCTCTCCGATTAAGGACAACCTCTTCTCCACCAACGTCTGGAACACCATCTTGATCAAGCATTTGTGCCGAAAATATTTCAACGTTCTCCTCACTACTGGCTACAGACGTGTTCATGGACGTGTTTAAAGACACACTACCCTCAGAAACGGAAGATGTCCGACCCCGAGTAGATCGTCGTTCCATAATTACTCTAAATTTATAATTTCAAGAACCCCAATCAAAAACTGCAATTATTATATTAATTTCTCAAAACCGGCCAAATCTTACCTCACTCACTGTATTTCTCTAGCTCACAATTCTCACAACTTTTCGTGATACGGTCTGGATCTCATACAAACCTACGTAGTTTAACACCAACCGATAAGGTTGTGTCTTGATAAGTTTGTGTCTTATCTGAAATTCTTTTAATTAAATTGCTCAGCGGTGGAAAAGCACGAGAGAGTTTCCTTCACTGCGGAGGGATTGTTCAGTTGCAGTTGGCGTCCGTTTAGTCACGTGACAAAGGAGATAGGGTAGCAGCGGGAGGATTCAAATTTTGAACTGATTTTTCAACCTGGCCTCAACTAGGGTCGTCCATGGATTTTGAAGACTTTCTTTGGAAGGAATTGGAGTTGGCAAAAAATTAGTTGGTGGGTTATCAGGATGAATTATGGGGTTTTGGGAGGATATAAGATATAAAAAACGGGTTAGGTCATGATTTACATGGGGTCATGATACCAAGGGTTGCGTGGATGGGGTGGTGAGGATTCAGCTGAAATACACATTTGACTGAGATTTTATTTTATTGAACGAACAGAAAGTGGAGAGCTGTCGGAGAGATTGGATCAGTCAAATTCTGTCAGCTCGTGGTTTTTGCAAATTGTTGGAAATTGAGGAATTTTTGCGGTATCAATTCAATCAAGACTTGGACCACTACTCCTTCTGGAAGGGGTGGTTTGGGTAAGTCAAGTTTATGGTGATTATATGGTCAAGGGAAGAGGGAACTCTGTTGAACGGAGGGAAAATTTTGTGGATTGGTCAAAGTATTTTTTCCTTGAGTAGACTACTGACTGAAACTCGTCTCATTTTTTAGAAGTTAAGGACTCAGTTAAGATCAGATGGCATCTTGTGGAGACAGGCCACCGCCACCCAATGGTGCTTATGGCCCACGAGGAACCAACACGTTTTTACTAGACCCTAATTCCTCTCCGCGATTGAAGGTAATTTATTTATAAACGGATTCATAATGTAATTAAATACAATTTGTCACAACTTTAACATATTGTATTATGCAGGCTATTTCTGTCGCAATTAGTGCTTGGTGCGAACTGCACTTGCTTCAATTAAGGGCACATGATCTTTTATCGACAGCTCATTTGAATAGGATCGAGGTAAGTTTTGAATTAAATCTAAACAAATTTTACTTGTTTCTTTTTAGTAATATAATTTGCCATTGCATTCTTTTTTCAATTTTGTCAGCATATCCCGATTGGCCTCTATCATCTCCTCGATACTCTAAAGACTTTCGAAAAGCGTTATTCTCAAATGCTAGTGAAACTCAACCAGTATCCTGATCCGGCACATATTGTGTTTTTTTCCAAAACATTTGTGAGTTTTTCAAGTACTAATGAAAATGTGAAAACATGAATTTAAATAATATAGAATACTTTTTTCAGAGTGAACGAATTTTTCATACTGGAGAAAGTATTGAGACATTGGTATGTATTTAAAACAAAATAATGATTGTTTAGACACCACGTTGTGATTAAATAAGTGATGTAACATTTAAATTTTAATACAGCTGTCTCCTAACTTGGCACGAGCTGCCCAAACGAGGGCCGACTTCCGGCATCAGTTACAGGAAACTGACTTATCTCTGCAAGAGTATGAATCAACCATCTATGAAAGCGTACGAGACTCGCATTTTATAATTTTGAGTATTTTTTATATACCATCAAATCTTGTTATATTCATTCATTTCTGAGATTTTTCATACAGGTTGCCGGCCCAAATATTACTCGGTCGAAAGTCCATAAGGTTTTCTTACCACAGCCTCACCCTTTGGAATTCATTCCACTGTCCATTGAACCGCCCTTCGTAAGACTTAAAATCCAAAGTATTTTTATTTTCTATTAGAGACAGCATAGGCTCTTCCCAGTTACTGGTTGGTTTTAACTTGTTATTTCAGTTTAACACTTCAGGGCCCGCTGTAAGTGTTAGTCCAGACAATGGTGGCCTATTTTCGTCATCATTTATTTTTCTGCGAAACCGTCGTCGTCAGGTGGGTTATTTATTTCTAGTCGTAAGCCTGCAGCGAAATAATTTATTAATTTATCTTCCTCAGCTGATCTCCTCAATGCAAACTCTGAATGAAAGCCGTTACCACTCGGAGTTCTGTATGTTGAATTCATTACCTTAGTGTTTCATGATGAAAGAAAATCATTTTAAGAAATCCTGTTATTCTGTTGTCGGTAATACAATTTCATTTTGCATTTACAGCGTCAGTGGATGTTAGAGATTTTCATCATGAGGTTGAACGTTGTGGAGTCTGAAATCGCACTAGTTACTAATCTCCAGCGTATTCTTACAACAGTAAGGATGATGGAAGACGCTCAAGCAAATGGAACCCCAACCATGTCCTCTTTGCCTGATAGCAACAGCATGGCTTCAATGTTTCAAGAGACAGTAGAATTATTTCAGCCTATGCGACGACTTCCTTTACCTCTTAATACGCCTGCAGGGTATTACTCGAAACTAAAGTGACCGTTTGTGTATGTATTATATGGGCTGTTTTCATTTCATGAAATAGTAACAGGATGCATATGTCTGGTTCATTTTATGGGATACCAATGCCACGTCCCAACAATTCCTACCGAGGAGATGACCGCAGTCCTGTCGTCGATCATAACATAGGATTTACTTCCTTATCCTCCGCCAATGTAAATTCTGAACAAGGCTCCAGCTCCAACAATCATACACTAAATGATCATCATCTTATCGCAAACAATAGTCTGCCACCTCCTTTGTCAACTTCCCGAATGTCTGAGCCAATGTCTCACTCCTGGATGTTACCCGGGTATACTATTTTAATTAGTTTTGTTACGTTAACTTTGTAGTTTGGAATCATTCCATTTTTCGAATAACAATACAGAGAAAGGGAGCAAGAACGGGAAATTGAGAGATCTTCTCGGAATGGAGTACGCGGGCGCTGGAACACGGCAGATATGGGCCGTTGGTATGTGATTATTAGTGATTGTTACTCCAAAATATGTAGACAACTGGTTTTTAACTTAGGATTGAACCTGAATACATGCCATTCGGAGAAGACTTCAGTGGACGAGATGGATCGTCCCGTAATACGGGGAATAATACAAGTGCTTTCACAAGAGTACAACGAAACATTGGGAGCATGGGAATGCAAGTGACCATATATTTAACTCTGTTTCAGCTGATGGGCTAATACTAATATAAAGTTTAAAATGCTAGGCACTTGCGCTCTCGAGCCTCTTCTGTAACAGAGCAGTCGGACTTCGGGGGTCACCTTAATACTGATGCAGAGGTATTTATTTTTGCAAATATATTGGCCCCAAGAGTTCTTAATACCTCATGATATGGAAATTCTACATAGTTATTATTTTACTTGTGTAGCTTAATTTTCCAACGGAACAATTATTTGGTCAGACAACTTTGTCTGGATATGAACGGCAAAACGCATTGCTACAAGACGTAATGGTCCGTGTCACTCATCTTCAAATTGCTTCACGTCAGGTTACCAGTATTCTTAATGGCAATAATTCACACTTGACTGACTTGATAATAGCCATGGACGAGGTAAGTGGAGTAATTTATAATTTACCAATTTTTTCAATCAGTTTTTGTCTAATCAGCATACTTATTTTGTCACAGCTCACACGAAGTGTAGCAAAAATCCAAGAAGATTTAACAGTATTGAAAGCTAACGCTGGAACAGAACAGCTCTACGGTGTCGGTTCTCATTCTCATATTCCTACCAGGAACAGATCCGAAGACAACTGGAGAAATATTGATGCGACATCATTATCATCTCGGGGGGCTGGCTCAAGCTCAATAAACATGTTGAATCAGTCCTATGAATCGCAACGAAGTTCCAATTGCCCGCATGGTGAACGTTCTAGTGCAAACTATCGCGAAGCGGAGACTCCCCCGCAACGGTTCAATTTTACAGCCGCGCCAGTTAATCCGAGGGTTGGTAGAGCCTTTACGCCACCAGGAAACAGTGAACAACATTTTGACCCGGCTTGCAATAATTCCCATTCCCATCATTTCATGTTGAATAACCAAATACCGCCTGGAAATAGAGCCAACAATTATTGGGATAATTTTAAAAGGTACGAATACAAATTGGTTAAGCTCTTTTTTTCAACTTTTTGTGAAATTTGCTGAATCAATAATATTTATGTAGCTACTCTCGATTGAACCTGCTCTCGGACTGTAAAACTAACACTTCTGGGTTGTCTCCGTCTGCTCCTACTGTAGCGGAGGAACACGTTATAAACTCACTTGACGAAGTCTTCGGCACAGGATCACCTGCCCTTCGTAGAGACTCACGGTATGTTAGTTTTGTTTAAATATCGTGTTTTTTGGAACTAAGTAGTCGTCTTTGTTGACAGTTCAGTTATTTATTTGACGTACCTCAATGTAATAACGCATCTAAATATGATAATGTTTGCTTGGCAGGGGTGACCGGGTGCCTTTTGGAGCTTCCGCTAGTCGAGCATCATTATCAGCCAATTTTGTGGAGAATATTGGACAGAAAAAGAGAAATAAGGATCAGAAGAAACAATTTTCTGCTGTAACGCCTGGCAGCCCGTTGCATACGTCATCGTCAAATAGCAGTCCAGGTTTTTCGCATGATCTCATTGTTAGAACCCGTTCCATGTAAGCATAATGACATCAACTAAATTGATTCAATTTAGTTAACTCTAACTCAGCTAACGCTTATCAGTTTAATTTAATATTTTGTTAACACCATTTCAGGAATGTTGAGGCACCGGATACTCGAAATCCGAGAGAAACTGCGGCAGGTTTTTCACCTATCCCAGCCCCGCCGAAAAGAGAGTCTGTTTCAAATGGGGTGGAGCACCCTATGAGCAGAGATGATCCAAGCCAGAATTGTACTACCGCTCAAACCCAGCCACAACCTCGTCCCATCGTGTCTCCGCCATCTTCTCTTGAAGTGGATTTGGTATCTCGAGATGAATTTCTACAGCTCAACAGTGGAGCTGGATCATCAGCTAGTGGAAATGGGCGAAGTGATGATTCGTCTTCGTCCAAAAGAGAATTAGAAAAGTTGCTGGCTTCCCCTGATAATACAGAATTTGCCACGCGTCGCCGAAGCTCTGATGCTCATGGAACTTGGGACTTTGATTTGGACATGAGAAATAATGCCGTCGCTAAACCAGAGCCAGATTGGTCGATATGGCCTGGGAATCCGGAGGCCTCGGCCGGTCATGATAATGAAGAAAATGGCGGAAGTAGTGAAACATATACAAATCAGTCAAGTTCCCAGGATTTCGATAGAAAAGAGTAGCTTCTCGTATTACTTTTTTTCCAAAATGCTATCCAAGTTACTATATATAAATATTAATTCACAACAGATCTTATAATTTTTAATTACAACAAACTTTTCATTGAATCTCATAGGGAAACTTTAAGAATGTAGTTATTACGAATGCTCCTACTTGATTACCACAATCATAAGACTGTCCGAAATGAAGTACAAAAACCGTGTACGGATCTAGACAAGTGTTCTCGCTCACTCATCTAATTTGTTAGAATAAATGTAGTAGTGTACTACTACAAGCACGTACCTGGGTTAATTCGTTAATTGGGCGCTAGACAATTGTTATTTTTGTTATCGTTATAAAATGTTGATGTGAGTTACTAATCTCGTTAAGTCAATTACTGGTCAGTAATGGCACAAGTGTCAAACCAGGCCTTTGTGACATAAAGTTGTATGTTTTAGATCGCTACTTATTACTCTTATAAACACTGAATAAATAAAGTAACATTACATTTGATTGTACTTTACGACATCCACTGCTGTTGCAGTTTATTTTTCGTAAATATCTGGCATTGTTACAACAATCTCTTGGCTGTGACTGTGAGTACATTATTATAAAACAGACGCGTACTCTCGATTTTCAGTCTTAAATATAACATGAAAAATTTTGTAGTTCCATCCCAATGTATATTATGTAGTAATTACTGCTTGTAGTTTTCTTGCTTATTGGTAACGTTTTGTTCTTTAAATTAGTTAAGATTCAAGCCCTTAGCGCATGCGAGTTCCACCAAATCCTGATGCCGTCCTTGTCCCACTACTCCCACTGCTTCTGGACGACGACGATCCGGATCCTGACCACGAACTTCCACCTCCACCAAAGCTTCTACCGAATCCATAGGAAGTAGATGGACGGTGCTGGTTAAATCCGGTATTGCTATAATTGTTGTTAAGAATTGTTAGTGTATGCGGAATGTACCCATCTCTACATAATACAAATTTATTTACTTTCTCGCTCCAAACAAATATCCAAGAAATCCTCCTGTCGCAGCACCAGTCCAAAATCCTCCAGCAGCTGGACCTTGTTGTCTTTGAGCTCCGGCCCCAGCTGAACATGACTCTCCAGGAGCATCTGCACCACTGTTAGGATAATAAGATGGATTGAATCCAGGAGGAGGTGGTCTTGTCCCGGGTCCCCCACGCCCATCAGGATAGTCACTGTTGGTTGGACTGTAAAAACGACAACAATGAATCAAGTTTCTTCTTTAAAGTAAAAACCGCTGACATTATTATAATTCATAAAATTATACGACATTGCCCTTACCTGAATTGACGATTTGGATTTGGAGCAATGCATGTTTTGTAAAAAGCATAAACCATAATCACCAATACGACGCCACATATCTGTGGAATTTACATACCATATATTATATGGTCAAACCTACCATTCATTGCAGTTAATTATCAAAAACCATACCATGTTAGTCAGGAAATTACTGTTTTTCTTAGCGTATGGAGGAACATTCCAACCATATCCAGCCGGATTTTCACCTCCATAATAGTTGTGCTGCTGTTGATGCTGATTGCCAGCCATTCCTTCCTTGGTCAAATCAATGGTGTACTCCAACTACAAGAAGAATAAGTTGTCACTCAATTCATCTCGCCATTCCATAAAATGATTAACTTTTTAGCAAAACTTACACCACACGATCCTCTCAGTGCGTAGCGGTCATTGGGACCATCATACCTGATGAATATCATTATTTAAATAGTATTAAACTAAAGCTCGTTGTCTTAAATCTTACCCTTCACAACTAACTTCCACCCGACCAAATCTGTAGGCATTGTCCATATCCGTTTTACACTCCCACTATAAATACAAGAATAAATACAATATTTAATCCCTGTCATCATCCGAATAGCGTACAAAACACACCTGAACATCAAAACCATCCCATCCACGATTATAACATTGGACGACTTGTGGGACGAAGGCCCCACATCCAGCCGAGCCACCCACACAATTCAACTGGGGAACTCCGGCACTTCGACGACCCTTCGTGTACTGCCCTTGACGCAGGGTGAGAACTTCGATGTCTTTCAGTAGGACTTTGTCACCTGTGCGAAGAAACAAGTAATTATTTTGAGTCACTTGACAGATATTTAAAGACACAAATTCTAAGATATTAACGTAATATGTCGTATAATTACCTCCACCACCCCAAGATCCTTCGACGGAGGTGAGGAAAATAGAAGACACCGTAACAAGGACGAAGGCGAGGACCAAATTCGACTTCATCTATATTTTTGTCGACAGTCAACTTGACCGTCAAGTCGCACAAGAAATTTTTTCTCACTCAGTTTAGTCAACTGTAATTTGGAGTAAATTAGACGTCTTTAACTGCTTCCGGTGACCAATTTGTCGTTGATCTGAATGGTCCATCCGACAGAGAAGGAAGTTGGTGAGTTAGGTGATGGAGAAAACTTTTTTGAGTTTGTTTTACTTTTTGCCACGTGTGGAAAGCAGAGGAATGACGTCAGTCTTTGTATTTTGACACGTATGATTTCAGTCGCATTGTGCGTCAGTAACTTTCATGAGTTGTCAAATGACACTGAGAATTATTTTATTAAATTTATTTTCAACGCTGTAAAAAACAATAAAGTAACCCCCATGAATATTTAAATCTAAATTTATGTAAACTTACAGTGTCAGAGAAGAGCTGAAAAAGTGAAGTAATACTAAAAATTGCATCAGATCGAGTTTTCTTCTTCAACTTCCTTAATTGTTACTGCTTGTCACTTTTCTGCTTCTCCGAACTGAATTTTCGAAAACCCTGCCCTGCCCTGATTTTTTCAAAATTTAAAAACCCGAGTTGTTTTGCAAACCAAATTTGCGCATTGCAATATTGTGCATGGAATTTGTACTAGATATTCTTATGCAAAATTTTGCATGAGCCTTGAAATAAAGTTGTCCAGAAACCGAGTTGATTGAATTGATTCATATTTATTATTCGTAATGAATTACAACTAATTAATGGCAATGCGGGGAGTCGTACATAATTAAATAATAGCTTATTTCCTTAAGTAATGTACCTTAATTATAAGAATGATATAATTTAGGTATACTTAGAGCGTACAAAAATTTAAGTATGCTTTATCATAATATGTAAATATGGAGTTTGGTACTTTACAAAATTGAACATCATCTTTTTACATTGTTATATACACTTTTGGGCTAATAACTATGCTTACATCTATGATAAGCTAATGTTCGGGCTGGATAAGGTTGTGAAGTTTAGTGGTAGTGTTGGCTGTGTTAATTAATCTGTCATGAATAAATTAATGAGTGATTGATCAACCCTTGAAGCAACTCCGGTTTGGAATGTGGATTAATTCGTTGGATTAAGATTTGCTTGGATTTAGATCGAATTAGTGTCTTGCTGTGGGGCTGACTTGACTTAACAAGAAATGGGCGGACTTAAAATTTTCATGTAATATTTATAAATTGTCGAGATTACGCTAGTTATTGCTTCATATCAAGAGGAGTGAGTGACTATAAATCATTTGTGAAGCATAATAATATATACATGTGTATAAAACCGTTCTCAACGTAAGTACAAAATTACTCGGGAATTATTGGAGAAATCTCATTGTTAAGGGAGGTTACTTAGTGTGTATTTCCAGATAGAAGTGGTTACGCCTATCTGGGATGGTAGTTATTATCTAACAATTATTTTAGTATCCTTTACATTTAACGTGAAAAGTATTTACAGATCCTGCCGAGATTTACAAACATCACAGACGATAAATGCTCTTTATTCGGTATCCATTAATTCTCCTTTTTAATCCATTCTGTTGTATGAAACATTGATGAAAATTTACCCGTCTATTGTAAATCCAGAGAATATATTATATTATAGGTTGTAAGTAAAATCTGATGTACAATCAAATACAAGGATGTCAAGCAAAATATTAAAGTTCGTAGTATTACTAGGTGTCAATTTTAGATAAATAATTAGGTACGTCTCATGACAAATCTTTACAGCAAAAAAAACAAGGAAACGCTTCAGAAACTGGGATAAACATGATTAAAGCTTACTTAGCGTTTCCATTAAAAATGTACAGACAAATAAAATTACTTTAAAAATTCATGTACCGCTCAATTATAAAAAAACAAGTTAGGCGTGATTAAAAATGTATGCATGGCACTCCACAATTGACTGAAACATTTTTGGAGAGCTTGGCTTGATTCCTCTCTCCTTGTTTCAGAACGTGTGCGACTAGAACATAAGCTTTTTCCACGAAAATGCAAATTATTGGTATTTTTTGATAGTTTGATATCAAGAATTGATTAATTAAAGAAGCCTGAGTACTACTGAGTAGTAAGGAAACCATAACTTGTCCATTGACAATAAATACCCTGTTGTAAGCAAACATTTCCCTTTCACACAATGATTTTTGTGTTGGCAGAAATACATAAAAAATTATTACTCACTCACTCATTTCGTATAAATAGCTTCTCAGTTATCCTCCTCACGCTACTAGGATTACAATTGCAAAACGCCATAAAATAATTCATATTTGCACCACTGGTCATGATGTATTAATTACTGTAGGATAATAGAGTAGTACAAAAATTGATAAATTTCTATCATTAAGTACGAAACGGGGCGCTTAGCACACTTTTAGTATATTCAAGTCCTTAATTATAGATTAGTGATTAACCGAGTCCTATAATGATCTCGAGTTTGGCGGACGTCTTTTGTTACTTTTTCTTCGTTTCCTTCGTGCGTCTTTTTGGAAGATGACATTACTTGGATCGTCGGCCAAGTGGGGATATTTGTGTATGCTAAATAGGTCAGAGGCCCTGTAGCCATGGACTATACCCTTGGATAGGAGTTGGTCTTTTTCCTCCTCTGTCCATGGGCGTCTACCATCCAAGCCCAAGGATATGTAGTGCTTCTCATCCTCCCACGCTTTTTCAATGGCTGTGAAAAAATTAGTAATCC
>JAAXNX010002607.1:0-12911 GCA_036491905.1 Folsomia manolachei
ATTTAGCAGATTCTTTCCAATGAGGAGTTGGAGTTAGTCCGTGGTTTCTCTGGTCCTGAACAAAGAGAGGGTTGGACGAGATTGGGGGGCGGAACGGAGTCTCAGGATTGGGCCAAGGGTCCCGCTACACCGACAATGGACGGAAGTTCCATTCCGACGAACCCGGGCAGATAGCGAACCCAGGCAGATAGCCAAGAATATGAGGAAATCCTTAGAGTTGCGCGTATCTAAGAGAGATACACTAGTGCATGGAATGAATGCCTGCAATCCAGGGAGGCCCATAATCATTTCCCACTTTCCTTTGACCCAGCCCCTGCTTAATTGTTTATTCTTCAATTGACTCTGTCACTGGGTTCCTTTCCCTTTTCTTCCTTCTTTATTGCTCCTAATGACGCGGCGATTACGCTAATTAAGGGATGAAAACATATTTACTTACACTCTCTGTAATCAAATCTACCTCAGAGTCTTAATTATCAGGAGAACAGAGCAGTGTTGATTCCACACCGGCTCAAGCAGAGTTATTAGCTTGGTTGGTTTGGTGATATAATTAGCTGATACGGTACACAAGTTGACATAGGACTAATAACTAATTAAGGAGAAAGTCATCTAATTAGATAGCATTTAAGCAAATATTTCAAAGCGTTCTACTCAGAATTTCAGGTAGAATAGAGAAAACTTCCCTGGGTGGATATTTGGTTGGTTGGTTGTAATTTCTGAAACAAACCTGTACTTGACTGCATTACAAGTTTAAATTGTCTCTGGTATTTTACTGTTTAGCAAAAGAGAGTGAGAAAATGACAATAATAATATTTCTGGTAATGCACCAAACAAATGCCAAGGGCTGGAAATGGGAGTAAATGTCTTCATTAGTCGAATGGGTTGGGTGGGAAGAGGCAATTTATTCTCCTCTCAATTTCAATCGACGACAGAGGAAAAATCGGATGTCACTACGAAGGAGATGATGTGTAATCGAAGCCCCGTTGTTTGACAATAATTTAATTCAATGGGTGAATATATGAAGGAAAATGTTTTCATTTCGGCTGGTTTCATTTATTTTGTTTAGTCGGGATAGAAGCTCACAGAGTTGATAAAGATGGAAAATAAACTTGTTTGGCAATGTGGCTGGTGGAAAAAGGAACAACACAGTTGGTCATATTACTGCCGAGTGAAGTGGTTACTTGCTGTTTAGCACTTTGCATTTTGTGTTTGATTTAATATATTTTGTGCCTCAATGTCAGTAGATATCTGTTGTATTGGTGAGGAGAGAGAGTGAAAAGAGCTATTAGGAAAAATGAAAGATACGCCTGATCGAACCCCAACTAAACTTTGGCTAAATAATGTTATTACATCCAAATCCTAATGCTGTATTTGGTTTCTCCATTCACAGCTCATTCAGCAAGGTTTGCTTACCCAAGAGTAAGTGATCTAGTTTCATGAACATTAGTGAAATTGGGTCCTTTGTTGGCAGTGGCAGAATTCATGCTTAACAAGCCAAACCAACCCTTCGACTCGGAGTTCACAAAAATTACGTTGTCTCACAGATTACCACAAATCAGAGGCAGAAACAGTTTCCTATTAAATCAAATAGGATCATGCTTTCACCGACACATTAATGTAGTAATATAACTGTGTCTGATTTGGAATGTTTATAGGAATGGTACACCTGAAGTTGGCTCTAAATTACGAAATATCATTGTGTACACTAAATGAGCAAGAGGTAGTCAACTAACCACTCAAATCCTGGAAGGATTACTTGGAAATGTTGGAATTACAGAAATTGTGCGAAATAGAGATCAAAAGAGATTTTGTCATGAGGAGGTGGAATGGAATGAGTGCTACAAATTTCCAGCTAGGATTCCTCTTTCTGGATAAAAGGACAGATATGAATTGGCTCTCTCTCTCTCTACAGTAAAGTTAGATGTTGGACATGGAGTGAGTGTTGTTTGAGAGAGGAAGGAAGCAAATTGTCCATTAATCTCTATTAGAAAGATGATGACGCTAGTTTATGGAATGATGGGGTCGTGTTGAAATTAATATGGAAAATAGATAAAGGCTCAAAAGCAGGACCGAAAAGGATTTGTTGGTTGCCTTCGGGTAGAAGGCTTCTACTACTTGTTCTATTTCTGTTCTATCACTTACTTCGGTATTTTGAGAGCATTTCTACCAATACATTAAAACTATCCGCTTTTACATTTCAATACACATTTATATAATTATAATGGAGTCAAGCGAATTGTATCAAAATGTTACACAAATTTTCACTTAATTAGAAGAAGGTGCTCAGTAATTCTGAAAAAAAGCAAGCATTTTAAATATGTAATAAAATTCTAAGATATCTCATTCATAACGCAACAAGACATGCATGTATTGTAAGGTTAACTGGATGGGCGTTGTGAATAATGTAATGCAAATATACTCATCCAAACTAAAATGTATATCTTTATGACATGAAATGTTGAGATGAGTTGTAAGGGTTCATGGCTTTCTATTAAAACTCATCTCCCCTTTTAATACTGTGATTGAATTGAAAATACCAAATTGGATTACAACCTCTGGAGAACATTTGGGTTGACGGAGAGAGAGTCTGATGAATGAAATGATCTTTTGCATTTATTTTATGCTTTGGTTAGGGTCACAAACTAGTAGATGAATGGAGATACCCTTCGATTTAGATATTGAAATGCTCTTACTTACTTCTCCTCTAACGGGGCTTAGTTACTTGTTTCTCCCTCCAATTTATGACAATCCCCTTCCACTCTTGTACAACAATGTCCTCGCTTGACTTTCACTTAAGCGATACACAAACAATCAAATCAACTTTGCCACTCATACCCGTAACTACAGGATATCATATACACACGACTTATAAATTGGAGTGATTGGCAGATTAAATCAAAAAGTTATCCCACCAAGAGCACAGATGGGTTAAATTGTGACTTTACACAGATCTTTATCAATTGAGACAGCATTTCATCTTTTTAGTAAATAAATTCACATCTCTTTCCCACTACATTAACTTAAAACATGGGACGCGTTATATCAAGAAGCCTTTACAAAATATGTAGTGGTTATCATTCTGCATATAAGAAGTTGAAATAGTAGCTTTTCCCAGTCAATCGCCATTCAGAACCAAACGCAGTAAGCAATGACTGTCAGGAGCAATTTGTTTCAAGTTGGTGGAGGTATGGGATGTGATGGGATTTCGTCCTTTGAGTTGCTATTAAGGTTAATGCTATTGAATGTGATGTCTATGATTGCCTTAGAGAAGGATAAAGAAAAAAGAGAGGATAGGATGAATTGATGACATTAGATGCAAAAGTGGTGAGATTTGTTCTCAGACATGGTGATATGGAAAAACTCTTTTGGTTAGTATATTGCTTGATAGGATTGGACAAACTTGGAGAAAGTTATATACGGACAAGCCAATTATGGAGGTAGATAGACAGACAGAAGCTCTTCTTGTTGGTTGGTGTAGGATTTAGAAAATGAGATTATGGTGTGTGAATCAAATGAAATGGAATTTGGAAAAACTTGAAAATTGGGACTGTTGGCACTTACACTGGCCAAAATATAATATTCCCATTAGTCCCCCACACTCAAATACATGACAAAAAAGGCTTTAAAGAGTGTTATAAGAAAAAAAATCTCAAACAGATCCAAAAAGTAGCCCTAGCATGAAATTATAGCCCAGTTTTACAAAAATAATCCACAAGATTTATTTTGCTATTTAAAACGGATCGGCCTTTATTTCGCAATCTGTAGACTTTTCAACAAAATTTACAAAGTTTTACAAAATTGCTATGAAACAGATTTGAAAAGATACTGCGTCCAAAAATTAATGTCGGCCTGGACAGACAAACAAACCCCAATACAAGCACAAAAAACTTTCGCTTCTAGTAATACCAATGAATTTCTGTGTATGAATCGAAGTTAATTGAAGTTGGCATGTTGGCCGGATTGAGTGAATGACAATGTTTGTCTACGTGTAAAGCAATGAAACTGAATAAATGGAGGCCGAAGTTAGATCCGAAAAAATGAGGAGGTAAAGACTAAACCAAACTATTCTGTCTATGATTCCGTTGGTTGGTTTGGCTAAAGGAAGAAAATGATGGGATATGATGATATGCCGAATAAATGTGCTTCCATACTCTTCCCTACATAACGGGCCAAATTATATAATTCCATTTCCCATTTCAAGATGTGATTTGTTGCCGACATAAAAGTCGCCTTACATCCTATTTCTTTGTGGATTGCCCAAACTTTCTCCATTTTGGGACCTTCTCAGTCCATCATTTCCCATCGCCCTGCCTCCCTACAACTGACTCCCTTATCAGAGTGGATGTCGAAGGAATCGAATTCACTGTTCTTTCCCATCATCCTCCCGACTACAGCCATCATCATCATCAATGCTTTCCAGTCAGTACCAATCTTTCACTTTGTACTCCGCTCAGAAACACAGAAAAATGGTAAAATATCCTCCAACATACACTCAACCTCTATTTCTCCATGCACCAGCCTAATCCTCCACACAAAACAGTCGGGCTAGAGTAGTATCTGGAAGAGTGTTTTCATTCCACTCATAAATTGAAACTTTTGCGGGGGTCATCTCATCCTTCTGCCCATGCAGATCACTTTTTCCTTATCCACCCCAATAATTTTATCATATCTCTCAAAACTCGGTTCATTTCCCAGCACACATACAAGTGTATACCCACCCGCCACAACTTTTCTCATATTATGGCTTTAGAACAAGTTGGACATGCCATTTCTTCATTCTTGATTACACTATTTTGGAAAGAGGAACACACTTTCCAGCTCAATGCGGTAACTGCTTTATGGCTCCAACTCGTGGAATGCATGTCCTCATACTCAATTCCTTTCAGGGCAGGAAGTTCATCTACTATAATCTTGATATACATGTATTACCCTTGCATACTTGAAGCCAGGAGACGAACAGCGGCTCCAGAAGACAATCCACCCACTCGGCAAGGAATGCAAAGAGTGAGAACACAAGATGGAGAGAAAATAAGCAGGAAAGAATAGGTGACAATCTGACAACCCGTCCCTGCCAGCGGCAGCACATGGCAGGAAGAAAGTAGAGAAAGTTTTCCTATAATTTTTCTAATTTGAGCACATTTGAAAACTAATTTTTACCGTTTGGAATCTCATTCACAATGTGACATGTTGCCGTCTCATTTTTTTATTCACACTTTTCCTCCGTTTCAGAGTCGAATCAAAAGGAAATGAAAAATGGTCCCCTTCGCCTTTTTTTTATTTCTGTCGTTTTCTTCTACAAGCACTACTCATTGCATTGCTTATTAACTATGTGTGTCTGTACTAACGTCACCATTCATTCCGTCGCTTTGTCATTGAACAAATTTAATTTCACTGATACATATTTTATATAATGCTCCCAGCCTCGGTTTATTGTATACCTATTCACTTCTAATCCAAAAATGTTGGGGATGAATCTCGCTCTCTAATGAGTGATTAGAAAACAAACTCTGTCATTTTTTATGTTGGTTGGATAAGCCCTTCAATGGAATATGCAGAATAGCGGCTCACATCTGGATAATCATAAATCCAATCCGGTACGCTGCTTGCTTCTCCTTGTATTAACATATTCCTTTTAATTTTTTTCCAGACAACTGTGCTTGAGTTTCAGGGCACTCAATTTGACTCATTTTTACACAATTTAATTTCAACTTTTTATTTATTTTTTCCCCATCCTTCGTTAAGGCCACAACTCAACTCAATTCTTTTGGCGAATGCTGCTCAGCTTGCAATGTTCCGCCGCATCAAAAGTATTACGACTTATACAAAATTAAGTGTTAAAATCAGTTGAATTTTTTAATTTATGTGGCAAGCCAGCCTTTCATTTTAATCTTATTATTGAATAAAGTTGGTGACGTTTACTCCAAGAGTTTTAGTAATTATCGAAGGTTGGCAAACTTTCAAAATCTTTTAGGCTCAAACTGAAACCAAGGAGGAAAGAAAGTTTGTATTTTTCTTGAGTCATTATTGACTAACTGGGCCAACTTTAGTTCAATATTGAAAAAAAAGTTGCAGCCCGATATCCAATCCATTCACGATATCCAATGTCTTAAAAGAGGAAGCAAATCTTAACCATTTTTTTCGTTTTTGAACAAAGTGTCCCATGTGAAATTGAATTGGATTTTGATATATGAGCTACTACCCTCAGCCAAAGTTACAAAATCCAGAAAGAGTCGACTAATGAAAATGAAATGAATTTGTAGAGTGGTAAGAATAGAGAAAGTATACGCACGAGAAAAACACAACAGAAATGAATACGCTACAAAAAAAGGATTGACTTGAGTTCAAGGAAGAGGATGAAGCAAGTGGAGCGCACGTAAATTTTAAACAAATGAGGAAATTATGACAAGAAAACGGAATTGATCATTGTTGATACCGGAGAGAAAGTCTGGATGACTGGTTGATGAGAGAGTGCTTTCTTCATCTTATTATGTGAAGAAACAAAACACTGACTCGGTGGAGTTACTTTATAAAAATAGTTTGTCTGTCCGTCTAGAAATTTAATTTAAGCACTGTATTTGCAAATTTGATTTTTGTACAAAATTTGAAAATGAGATACTTTCCTTGTTGCCTACAGTCATAAAATAGCCTAAAATAAGATAAAGTTATTTATAAATAATCATCGTGAAAAACAAATCGTGCACGGTATTAATGACCTGCAGTCTTTCAGTACTCAATATCGCAAGTGTTAAAAATACCAATTTTTATATACACGTACAATTCCGCTCCTTATTGCAATACTTGACTTTATTTTGGTTTTGCCTGTTTATTCACGCATGAGGAAAGGAATTGATGTAATGTTTGTGACTGTTGTTATGTTTAAATAAATGTCTTAGTTTTTCAATCCTGACTGACGATGTTGCTTGTGTTGTAACCAAGAAGCAAAGAATACAAGGAAAAGAAGCCGCCATGTAGATCAAATCAGGATGGGAAACAAGTGAATGGAAATTATTCCAAACGACTGAGTAGAGTGTTGATGAACTTTTAATCGGGAAGACGAGGAAAGCTGAGCTGAGCTGACTGATATTTTATTCTGCTCCGTGTGAAGTGAAGGTGAAAGCACTTTGGTTAGTTTAAGCTTAGTTTGGTTCATGGCATGGGTTTTGCTGGTGGGAATTATATTATTGGATGAGGAAGAAAAGGGTTGTATATGTGGTGCAAGACAGACATAGGGCGGGATGGGATTGCGTGAAAATGTGCTCTTTATATGCACTTGGGTGACTGGAAAAGGTTGTCCTGTGGTCACAGTTGTTGAATAATACCAATTTTATAGTTGCAAATTCAAGTCAGGATCACATGCACAAGTAGTAACCAAATGGGGCGAGCCATTGATCATGAAGGAAGGATAAGTAAGGACGGTGGACGGAAGGATAAGTAAGAAGAAGAAGAATAAGAATAACCCAAAGACGACTATGCCTCGGAGGACACGGGGTCTTTTCCTCACCCAAAGAAATCGACCTCTAACACACGACAAAGTCCAGATGAGCCAAGACGCCGTCTACTTTGATATCAACCCTTGCCATCAGATTTAGAGAAAAGGCTTGGCTGTCGGTGTATATCCACACGGATTTCACCACATTTCCATCAGATGTGACTCCTCAGTTTCGGACTCAGGTCTTCCCCATAAATAAATCCTACAACCACATCCCAACCCATTCTCTTATGGGAGAAAAATATGGAAATGAGTAAACTAGTAGTCTTTTGCCGTTCGAGACCAATACAGCCCCACCATCACATAAATTGAAACTTATGGATATGGGGTGAAGATGTCGACTGGGGCTCAATTCCCAACCAATACACCAGACACCACCTCACGCCATCACCTCTTCCTAAAAGAATATTGATGTCTAACAACCAAACCAAGGGTCAGATTTCTTCTGACCACTTCCTTAGTATGGTGAAAAAAAGAAAGCCATGGCCTGGGCAATGGAAGGAGGTGCATGGACTACAAATCTGACTATCATATCATTCCCTTCAAATAAATCTCCTTTCTTCTTCTTCCTCTTCTTTTCTTAACCAAACCAAGAGACTCCTTCTTCCATGCACCACCATCACCTGCATATGATATTGTATCATTGGCTTCATTCTCTCAGACCACGCCACAAGCCATACGTTCATGGAGCAGGATCCAGAGAGCAGATTGCATTTTCAACATCATTCCTCTTTTCATGGATGCGTCTCACCACAAGATATTTTTCTTTGCCGCATTCATCCATCCAACAATCCATCTATTCATCCAGTAGATGAATAGATGTGGATATGTTGATGCCATTCTCTGTGTAAAAAGGAAGAAGAGATGCTCATTCAAGACGAGTATCTTGTCCTCATCATGTCGCAAATTTACATACTTCATGCCTTCAGTTTTTATCGCTTTCACTCTCACGGTGGCAAAACAAACCCACTCTCACTCAAAGTCGTGGCTGGTGGGTCGTTCGTATCGAAATTCTAAATATGGCAATAAACCACACTCTTCAAACATCTTTAGCCGTAGAGAATTCCGGATCACTTTCAATCTTCTTGGATAAGAAATGGTATGGTTCGACCTGTAAGCGAGTAAAGCCAAATATTCTCCCGTCTGATTTTCATCCTTATTGATAGTTCAGAATTCACATAACATTTCATTCCAGAGAGGAAGGAGTAGTCGTAGCATCTGCCATCCACGACCACTCCATTCTCCTCTGCCAAATATAATGAGGCACTGGATGGCCCATCATGAGCAAAGTATTTTCCTCTTTGGCATCATGAAATCATTCATACAACCTTAATCCATCCAGGCGGCTTTCTCCAATCAAAGATTGGATACCCACTCCTACGCTTACCGTCACTTTAAGAATGGAGGAATCTATGTTTGTGGTCAGTTTTCCATTTTCAACCTCAATTTGCTAGATGCATACTCCAGAGAGGGAAGGGCCAACCAACAAATGAGGATATAATTGGACCTTTGCTTCCCAAGAGTGCATGGAATGGACGGGTCCGAATCTTCTTGAGTGAAAGTCAAGCCAACTATCCTTTCACCCGTATGTGTGGTTGTGGTTGTACTCACACAAACTAAACTAAAGGAAAGGCAATTGGAAACTCATTTGAGTCCCAGAACTGTGGCCCTCAAGAATTTACACGTGTTGAAAGTCGAGCTTTCTTTCACTAAGCCTGGTTTATTCTTCACTTAACTAGACCAACACCAGAAGTTGCTCATTTCCTTGGACTCTGCATGCACTCTTGTCCAGAATAGGATGAGTAGAGTATACTCCACAAAGTTAGTTGTACAATAAAGATATCGCCAATCATATCATAAACAAGACAGGCTGACCATGTATCGATGAGATATGGTGATATTTGTTTTCATCTTCCACACCAACCAAGATCCATCGTTCTCACCCTATTACTTGGGCATAGCTACGTCTGTTGAAGGTTAGATTCTAAATATTTAGTTGAATTGTGTTGAATCCCATCAGGGAAAATATTCCCTGTTTGAAACACTATCTCTTTTCTCTTGACACAATGTAATTTCTATGCTAATGTCCGTCTGCCTGCATACAGCATGAGGTTGCAGTTCCCTCGTCCGCTAACTATGGGCATGAATGCATTTTTAACATGGTTTTGTCCGATATGAAAAAGAGTACAGGACACAGCCTGCACTCAATCAATCTACAAATAAGGAAATTCACCACGAACGGTGCGACACTCGACTTGAAAAGAAACTTGTAACAAAGTCTAAAAGTAGTTTATTTTAATCATGCATTGGACTAAATGATTCAAATATTTAACATCCACAATAAGTCTAGAACTGCACAGTTTTCATCTTTCACGCTATCCAACCCAATTTGGTGACGTGACGAAGTGTGTTGAAGGATTGTTGTGGCGTAGATGTGGCTCCGAATTATGTCCGCTTTTCCACAAAGTCTCCGCAACTATAATTTGAGTCACAGCAACACAACATGAACGGAGACAGAGCCTGGTTCCGTACCATATTTCAATCAATTTTCTCTTGTCACAGCCTAATTTAAAGAGGATTTCATAGCTTTGTTGGTCTAAATCCCTTCCAAAATTACACCAAAATGTCGACTGATTGACTGGGGTAGAGGGAAAAGACTAAATTTTCGTTTGTCAAGCCCTCCTGTTGTCAATTGGGAATTGAGTTTGTGGCTTGTTTTCCGTTACAGAGAACAATCGATGAAAATTAATAAGTGGGGCTAATAGTCTGGAAAAGTTGGAGTTTGAGCTTCTAGCTATGCAAGGAAACCCTTATGTCTCCAGGGTCCATCAACCTCACTCGGAGTCTCATGTCTTTCTGTCTATGTCTTCTGTCTAATAAATACTTCAACTCCATTGTAGAAATCTTGCCAAAGAATACGGAAACCATGTAAATCAAATCAAGATGTAGATATGTTTGGCAAATGTTTGTAAATTAAAGACATCCTTATGAAGTTATAACTAACTGCTCTCAAGAAATCTAAACAGTTTCTAGCTCAGTTAACCGATTATCTTTCTATTTATTTAGCATAAATGGAATCTATAAGTAATACATAATTTAGTAAGAGAAGCTAAAATACAAACATAAAATTAACGAAGGGTGGCTAACACAATTCTACTGAAATAAACGGAATGATCCCAATCCAACCTCGCTGCATGGTCCTTCTTTCTGATGATTATTTCTCAATTTACGCCCCATTTTTTATTGGATATAAATAGATACATGGATTGAGGTGACTACGGAGTGGAAGAAATTTGAGTACACGTAATAATGGAAATTGGCAGTTGCTTCAAGATTATCACATTACCAGATTTTCAGAGGCAGTTAGTAAGTTAATTGAGTAAACAGATTATGCACTGTGAAAGGGGATCAGATGTGTAACCGGATTACAGTCACGGCACAATGTCGTAGGATTAATGAATCCCTATTTCATTTCGTGTTCATGTAGCCTGACAAATGGCAAAAATTATCGTCAAGTCATTCCACATCCATCCTATTGGTTTGGATAAGGCAGCACCCATGTGGGGATCACTTTTTTAAAAACCATTTCCATTCAATACAGGTACATAATTTGGATGCCATCATGTTTGTTTAATATGTTTGTTCAACATAGAAACTGCTCAATATTTATGGTGCTCTATTGTTGCGTCACAACAATAGACTTCCACCCTTTGTGGTGATTTCAGAGCCAACCCAACTAAATTTAAATTAAGAGTCTATGCAATGCAGTAAAAACCGATGGGCAGCAGGAATGGTATAACATATTTTTAAGACATATCCAAGCTCATTAATGCCCATTGCTAAATGTCTAGTAGTTCATCCGTTGGATTTGTATCTTAAATCTTCACAGCTAGTCAATTAGTCCTTTGAAACTAATTTGCTCGCGTTAGTTAATGACTTTGACTTATTAGCTGGGATTTACTGGAATGCTTAATATTAAAAATAATAATTCCGCTAGATTCGTGGTACAGCTCAATTTGGCCAAAAATTCTAGCCATGCCAGAACATAGTCCTGATATGAAGTAGGTGCATATACAAATTTTGCCAACAGTAATCATTTCCGGAATAATATTCGCATCTTTTAATTTTGACAATCTGCAGGGAACTTGTGAAAGAGACTTGGTAATGGAAACAATGTGAACCTTGTATTTTTTATAACAGGAGCTTGAATAAAGATTGAATTGAGAGGACGCAATATGATCATCCGTTCCGTAACCACGAGATTCTGTTACTTTCCAACAGATTTAAAATACGGTGCGAGGAGCATCTAGTGTCAGAATTTCACACAAACTGGCGAATCCTTTTGCGGTATTGCGGCTACCCTGAATTTGTTGAAGTCAGTAGCTTTTCTATTGGAAGATTTCCTGGGATTTCATATGAAACTTTGCACAAGATGACGACTCTTTAAAACTGGACAATATTTCTCAAATATGATTGGCCCTTCCTAAAAAAAATGGGATTGAAAAGGTGGGGGGATCAAGCCTTGGAAGAAATTGTTATATTGATAAAAACTTGATGTTTAATTGAAGGTGACGTATTATTTGACTTTACATATTTGGTGACATAATATTTTTCATGATTAATAAGTTGCATAGCCATGTACATTTAGAATAGCTTTGCTATAAATGTTTGAATGGCAACATTCCAACAATGAACCCTGGACACCTTATCCTTTGGATGAAGAGTCTCCGTTTTGTGGTCGCGATCTCTTCGTGGAAACAGGCTCCGCTGGGGATAAGTGTGTGCAACCTGGTGCTAGTAATAAACAATTACGTTAATTTTGAGACAATAATAAATAATAAGTTTTAGTTAAAGACGTCCAACCAACCATGATCATAATATTGTTCAAAAACAAACATCTTCCACTCATTAGAATATCCATGAAGCGCCTTTTGTTCAGCCAGGTAGGCTCTTAGGGGTTCAAAATACTCGAGTATAGATCCTCCATCCATTTCCTTGACCCCAATGGCGGCTTTCAGGACATCTTGCCAATTCTCAGAGAATCCTATCTCCATTAATTTCTTTAATACGGATCCCGCTTCCACATTTCCAGCAAAGTCACAGTTGAACAGGGGCTTATCTGGGTCATTAGGGTCATATTGGCCCGCCCTAAGACAGAGTTCTCGAAAGATTTGGAATTGGATGATGACAGCCACAAAGTATCGGATGTAAGGAGTGTCGGCTATAGTAGGCGAGAGAGCGGCGTTAATTCATTAATTCTTCAGAAAGGGAGGTACTTACAATTAGTTAACTTACATGAAACATGATATTTTGACCCGGCATCAAAATCCGACTCGCACCGCTGAGCAGGGGGTCGGAGTCCTTGTACTTGATTCCTTAGGAGTCATTGGCAAACATTATAAGTACATTAAATGAAGCTTACTGA
>JAAXNX010002608.1:0-12906 GCA_036491905.1 Folsomia manolachei
TAACAGTCTCCTCATTCCATTTTCCTTGTTTTAGCTTAATTTATTATTTAACCATTGGTAAGTTGTTTATCAAAGAAATCTTTTACTTGTCATCCCAAAACCACGCCAGCAGCAGAGGAATAACATAAAACAAAGCTTGCATTAATTGCAGTCAAATCCTTGATTTGTAGAAAAACGATAAAATACGATAAAATAAATAAGATCACTATCTAGAAAGATGTCCTATTCATATAGATGACATCAACTTCACTCTCGTCATGCAGATATAGAGTGCCCGAATTTCGCTGATCTTCAATTACTCGGAACGCCAAAAATACTGTCAGGAACGGAAACGAGCCCCCTCCCCTTCAAAAAAATTAATCGCTGGAACGGTTGCACATTTACGATACTGAGTATTTCTTAATTGCTGGCATTTCCAACAGCTTGGCTTGTGCCATCACAATCGGAGAACTAAACTGAATCAATTACATCTACACACTAACCCGCATCTACTGTCATTCCGAGAAAGATTCTGATTAAAAGCTGTCTCTCAAGCCAAGCCCATCCGACTTTTTTTTCAAGTGCCACGGATTACAGCTCCAACCGCAATCCATTTCTGTTGTTACTCTACTGGGCAACGGTCCACCATTTCCGGTTGCAACAAGGAGAAGGTTAGTTTCACCCATAGATCACAATCACAGCCAAAACCTGACAACTGCAACGCAACTTCATTAAATATTAGGTCAAAGGAACGAAGACCGCATCATCTACGTCAAACGACGTAACAGCAGTTGTAATGCTCTCAACTTTTTGTTTTTAACCCAGTTTCCCAAGATGACACGATTGAAAGCAAACCATTAAAAATCTTTCTAGAAAAAGTTTACTAAACGATGTTCAAAATGTCATCCATCACTCTAGAGTGATTTACACCTGTCATCCACAATAAAAACAGAGCATGCTTTGTAAAATGCTCCGAAAAAAATTCCGATTTACCACATCACAATTTACAGTTTTATCTGTTATCTAACAGAGCGTTCCGCCGGTCTGGAATTCAAAACTTGCATAACGAACCAAAACTTACAAACACAACAAACTATGGAACCATGCATCTGCTCTAAAACAAATACCTTACTTAATTGAGAATAGTATGATTTGCGTTTTTGGCTGGGAACACTGAACATGGAAAAATAGGTCCACCGATAAAAGCTAAGCGTTATGATTGACAGCGTCAGTCCATACATTACACATAATTTCCTAATTCACAAGCCATAGAAAGTAAATAAGACGAGACAGTTGGAACATTGTCAAAATTGTAACACGAACCTAACTCAACATAATTCAACACATGTATGAATGATTTAAGCCAATTACCACTTTTCGACGTGAAAAGTAGTACGATCGGAATCTTCCAAAACAATACAGAGACTGTAGTATAGTACAACAGTCCATAATTTGGGTTCAACAAACTTAAATTAGCTTAATTAAGTTAAGACTTATCATATCGACATCGACTTAACTCAAATTCCTAAAACAACATTTTGGCCAGAACCTCCCCGAATATTTGTTTCCAAACTAAAGTAAAGAATATAGAGATGAAACATTTTAGTACAAAGGAATCTGAATTGATAGTTTACGTTCTGTAAATTAAGTCTCACGATGTTACTAACTGGACACGTTCAAACCTTCTGATGATGCACTGAGACCCGTCAACAAGAAAACAAAATAAATTCCAGTTATATAACAAAGATTTCTACAGAAAACGAATGAGTCACACTAGTCATTTCTAGAATGAAAAGATTAAAATCGAGATCTCCAACTAGAACTCTCGTTCTCACTAGATACCGATCGTTGAACCGGCTCCTACTTTGCACGTTGTCCCACCCTAAATTAAATCTATTTTAAACATTGGACCCATTAGTCGAGTAGAAGCAACGTCAGGCACGGTGCTCATGACCATGCTTTCTGCAGAAGTAAGAAGTATTATGGAATGATCCGATCCGAGAAAGTGAGAGCAGACTGCATGGCACGGGTAGAGCTAAGAGCTAATTTTATTTTAATTAAGGTGTTATCACACGTCACACAACCTTGAAATATTTAAAGTTTGGTTGATGTGCAAGTATGCAACTGCTTCTAAATAATAAATGATGCATTGGATGCTATATTTGATCATTTTGATAAGGCAAACATTGATAAGGCAAAGATTGATAAATACAATGCTGTAAGTGTTTGGGATCCATTTTAAGCGGAAAGCGATTAAAGAAAAACTTATTTTGGCTGACCTTTCTCCTTCATCACCACCATTGGCCGCGACTGCTGCAGCAACTTCATTCACGACTGAGCTGATCCCTTCAACAATGACTGTGGCTGCGGCTGACAAGCTAGCAATAGCTTGTTGCTGTTGAGTGGTCGGAACTTTGGCAGAAGAGTTTTGTTGGGACGTCTCCGGGATTTGTTGCTGTTGTGGGGGAATTATCTGTTGTTGCTGCTGCTGTGGGGGAATTGGTTGTTGTTGCTGTTGTTGTGAGGGCATAGATGGTTGCTGCTGAATCTGCTGTGGTTGTTGTTGCATCTGGGGAATCTCACCCCCAAGTTGCTGATAAACTGGTTGTTGGGATTGTTGAGGAATTTGGTTGACAAGTGGGGCCTGATTACTTTGTTGGGTCATTGTTATGGGAGGTTGTTGTTGACTCTGCTGAGCAGGTATCGTCTGAGTTGGATTTTGATTCTGGTTCATTCCTGAAAAATATTTCATAAATTAAGTCAGTAAAGTCGATAATCCTGGAAGGACAAATACCAAATTATAAATATCATTAAACACTAAACGAACCAGAAATTACTGCAGAAGATGGCGAGTAGTACTGTTGCTGTTGATAAAATTGTTGAGAATTACTGGAGGTGTTTATATTAATGACTATTATTAATAGGAATTGAATTATTGGAGGCATAAGCGTCCGTATGTTGTTGTTGTTGCAGCGTTTGTTGCGGCTGTTGAGGGATAGGTTGTTGTTGTTGATGCATCTGCTGCTGCTGCGGTTGTTGAATCTGTTGCATTTCTTGAGATGAAATAGGAATAACACCTCCAGGTTGATTGCTGATTGACCGCTTGGGATTGCGGAGGAATCTGGTGAACAAGGGGCGGCTGAGTTTGTTGGTGAATCGTCATAGGCGGTTGTTGACTCTGCTGGTTTTGAATCGTTTGCTGCATATTTTGATTGGAGTTCATTCCAGAAATATACGCATTATGGCCTCCATGTGGAAGACTTTGCGCCGTCATTTGTTGTTGCAACTGCTGTTGTTGAGTTTGTTGCATTTCCTGTGATAAAATGTCACCTTGCTGGTGTTGGTAAACTGGTTGAGACTGAGTCGAAATTTGGCTCACATTAACATGTGATGGCTGATTAGATTGAATAGGCATCGCCATATTTGATGGTTGCTGTTGCTGCTGGTTTTGAATCGTTTGTTGTGTATTCTGATTGTGATTCATTCCTGACATGTAGCCGGCGTCAATGTAAGCATGGCCTCCTTGAGGTAGACTTTGCGCAGAAATATGTTGCTGTTGCTGCATCTGTTGTGGTGGAATCTCACCCACGAGTTGTTGCAATTGTTGTTGGGGTTGTTGATAAACCGGCTGGGATTGGGGTTGAATTTGATTGACTAATGGGGGTTGATTAGTTTGTTGAGGAATCGTCATAGGTGGTTGTTGTTGTTGAGACTGTTGAATTTGCTGTGTGTTCTGATTTTGATTAATGTATGTAGCATGGCCTCCATGTGGTAGACTTTGCGCTGGTATATGTTGTTGTTGCATCTGTTGTGGGGGCATGGATTGTTGTTGTTGAATCTGTTGCATTTGTTGGGGAGGGATTTCACCAAGTTGCTGCTGATACATAGGTTGGGACTGAATTTGGTTGACAAGTATAGGTTGATTAGTCTGATGAGACATCGTCATAGGTGGTTGTTGTTGAATCTGCTGGTTTTGAGCCATTTGCTGTGAGTTTTGATTCTGGTTTATTCCTGAAATGTATGCAGTGTCCATGTATGCAGTATGGCCTCCATGTGGTAGACTCTGTGCCGGTATATGTTGTTGTTGAGGTTGCTGCTGAATCTGTTGAGGTTGTTGAATCTGTTGAATTTGTGGTGGAATTTCACCTATTTGTTGATATATAGGTTGGGGCTGAATTTGGTTGACCAGTGGGAGTTGATTATTTTGTTGAGGCATCGTCATATGTTGCTGTTGCTGATTAGGAATCGTTTGTTGTATATTTTGATTCTGGTTCATTGCAGCCATATAAGCAGCATGGCCACCATGTGGTAGACTTTGATGTTGTTGTTGTTGTGGTTGATGAGTTTGCTGGGTTTGTTGTATACTGAGGTGGAAGGTCTCCACCCGGTTGTTGTTGGGCTTGAGGTTGTGCCTGAATAGGGTTTACAATTGGTGGTTGGGTTTGCTGAGGAGGTTGAGTCTGTGAGTTTTGAATCGATTGCTGTGGGGTTTGATTCGGGTTAATTCCTGGAATTTATACATTTTAGGAATTTAATATCTTTATCATATGCTTTAGGAGAATCATGATAAAACATTTTCTTTGAAGAGACAATGAAACTGAAACACATACCAGAAATGACTCCTGAAGTAGGCGGATAATACTGCTGTTGTTGATAGACTTGTTGGGGATTGTTGGGGATACTTGTATTAGGATTATTATTAATAGGAATTGAATTACTGGAAGCGAAAGCATCCGACGGATTAGGTGCACCACCAGGAGCAGAAGACGGTGATGTTGTGGTGTCAAAGTAATCCATACAAACCCAGCGACCTTTTTTGAAAGGTTCGTTGCTGACTATTTTTACAACTTTAAATCTGCAGAAATAAAAATAAAATTTATCCAATTAAAATTCTACAATATTCATAAAAATTAAACAAAATTGTCAACTGACTCTCGTGTTACCTGTTATGAACTACTTCCGGATCCACCTTTTCCCCACTGGATGAATCTGGAACTGCGTTTATTATGACTTCAGTCGATACCGCGTCTTGAATCACGGTTACTGGTACAGGTTCCCCAACAATCTCGCTAATTTCAGGATTCTCCCGTTCAGGAACAATTGCCAAACCATATTGAGTACTGGTGGGGATGACTGGAGGCGGTGAAGCGGTAGCGGAAACGCCTGCAGTATTGCCTGGATTATAAAATGTTTCAGGATCTGTAAGCTTTTCATCCACTACTGGTAAAGTAGAACCGCCTCGAGATTCACTAGGGTGTCTTGAAGCATCTACAATTCAAAATTTAATTAATTAATTAAACAGTGTAAGAAAATTATCTGTCAACTTTTAAATAAATTAAGCTTGCCTGTTGAACTGTCTTCAGTATGGGACTCGTCCATGTCATCCCCTGAGTCGTCTGGCCCATCATTGCTGATCGAGGAATCTACTGTGACTGATGTTATTTGAAATGAAGTCTTCTTCATGCTTGCAGCACTCATTGGAGGTCCACCATCTATAGGGCCATTCGCATTCATTTCTGAAGAAGATGACAACTCCCCACCACTACTATTTCCACCACCACCCCCATTACCGTTAGTGGTTCTACTAGAATTAATGGTGTTGGTATTGCCATTACCACCACTAGTCCGAAATGCAGTGTTTGGTGGAGGTATTTTCACACTAACTCCATCCTGTGGGTGTGGAGGGGGCATAGATGTAGAAGAGGAAGAAGAGTCATTCCCAGAGTTGGTGGATGTGGATTCAGACATATTTTTAAATCTCAAGTCGTAAACTCAATTGAGTCTTGCGGGGTGTAGTTTACTTTTTCAATATGTGAAAAAGCAATCAGTCGTCCCAAAAATGTGTAAAGTGTTAAATTCTTGTTAAAATGTAATTGAAAGTATCCTATTATTTTCTGATCAGTCGGGGTCCTTTTGAAGATTTTTCCGTCAAATTGGTTAAGTCTTCTTGTCTTACTTCCTAAAAATAGCCCACTGCATACACACTAATATTATTGCACTGTTCAATTATTTCCTAAAGTACAATTATAATATATCGTCCCCATACTGGAACTGAATATACAGTGTTTTAAATTAAAATTGCACTTTATGCCCACCATACTTATTAGCTTAATTTAATTGTGACTCATTCGGATTTTCTATTTTCTGAAATCATAAAAAAGCATAATTGTAATAAATTAAGTTACAAATAATCTAAATAACCGGAATTTATATTTGTACATACCATTTCTAAGATATTTCTAAGATATTGCGTTTGTATCACTTTCACCACCTTGAAGAAAGTATGTCGTCTCGTCTACAATTGAAAATCTCAAATCCTTACTTAAATCAAGTAATTGACTATTTTTTAGAGATGATCCCTAATCTGTGAACTCGGATTGGAATTTAATACAATAATATTTAATTATTTCAGTCTGTAGTTTTATCGTCGCAGCGAAATTGACGAATCCAAATTAATCTGATTTACTTCAGTCACCCAAAAATGTCAATGTTATCCAAATTCCAGGCGGATAGGATAGATAGGCTGAAAAACAAAAACAAAAAAAACTTCCATTAATGATTAGTAATTAATATTCAACAATAAATAATGATAGATAATAAATAATATTGTTCTTTCTCCCATTGTTATTGTGTGCACACTGAACCTTCAATATTTTACAAAATGAATCATCACTAATTACTCATGATAACTAGAGCAAATTAATTTCCTTCTACTTATCTACAACTCAAAATTTTTTTAAATTTAAATTTAACAACCCCAACAAACAAACGTTAAAAATGAACGAACAAGAAACGGTTATCAAATCTTTACCAAAACCCTTCCAACCTTCCTTTCCCCAATTTAAACCCACTTATCACAACCTTATCGGTGATAAGTCGTCCCCCCAGTTATCCGTCTAGACAATGATTCAACCAACTTCCTCATTTTTCTGTTATTTCAAAATTCCAACTTTTCCAAAAAATCATGTTACCTAATTTTTCCGCTCTTATCCTCTCCAGCGTGTTATTCCAATGGTTTCGGATAAATCTTGTAATTACTTGAGTAGCCGAGGATTACTGTAATTTTTCTTATTTCTTAGATTAGCTCTATTTTTGTGGTGATCTCGTTAAAATCCTTGTAGTCTCTTTTCTACTGTGTTGTGAGTAATGTCTCGAGGGTGCATCCAGCCACCACTTTTATAACGATTGGGCGAGTCAGTTGGGATAGAGAGGGGTCACGAGATTTCTGCAGCTTCTGGGAAATGTCGTCGGAAAAATGGTATGAAAATGATAAGCGTGTTATCGAGATATTCAAGGTATTGTTGTTGGATAATGAAAATGAACTAGGAATTTTGAGTTTGGTTGATTGCTTGACAAAATAAGGCGATTAAAAACGGTCTTATTTCCTTTGGAGGTTGGGGTAGGTAATTGGATAGGATGTATTGATAAATGATTAAATATTATGACCAGTTGGTTATTTGACCAGTTGGTGTTGGTTAGGATGGAGGTCAGTAGAGTTAAGAAATTGATATGGGAAAATTATGACACTTTCCAGAAATATGGGGCAGGATTCATTCGCATTGTTCCAGGACGTGTTTATGTCCCGTTAGGAAATATATTGGAGACGGGGAATGGTACCAGTGGGCACATCATTAGGATTGAATTTCCAATGGATTTGGGATCTTGGATATATATAAGGAAAGAAAATAATATATGGGACACGATACCGTTATTTGGGTTGTGTTGTGGTTGTTAGTACGAGGTTTATTAGGTATTAGTTGGTCAACAATAAAAAAGAATGTGAACATAGAATTTTATTGGGTTTTAGTAAAAACCATTTAAGTCATGTTCCAGTAAAGGTTGATATATTGGTAATTGGTAATAAATAGGGATTGGATTAAACCAGGATCCACTATCATCTTCTACTAATAAATAATAATTTTTACATGGTATTTTACAAATTGGAATGTTAGAAATACAAGGTTAAGAAAAATTTGTAAAATTCCACAATTGTAATTTACCTTTAAAATCAAGGCCACAAAAATAAGTTCCTGTCTTTATCACTGATATAATTATCAGTGTCAGTAGTAATTGGGACTTGATCAAATTATGAGGCATAATTACTACAAATTGTTAATCATTAACATTTGATTGTATGACTTGATAGCGGAAGTTCCACTAGTTCTAGAGAGGTGAACTTGAATATTTTGCAAAATAATTGTACACGCCACACCACACCTTTCCAAGACAGATTGTTGATTACAGCAAATAAGAACAATACAAAAAACAGGTAGTATTTTATGATGAATAGTCCACACATATTTACTACCTGTTTATTTGCAAGGAGTGAGAATAATAATAGCCATAATAGCCGAAGGGAAGTTATTGAATAATTCCCATACAATGCAACACTCAACAACTTTCTCCCGGATGGATATCTTTTCTGTATTGGGCATCCCATGAGCGTTAACTATTATCGCGACCAAATGCCGTGTGCATAACACACTGATGCACGTAACAATGGACGGATAATACAAACTTGGAGTTGTGAATTGGAAACGCATGCATATTAATTTAGTCTCCTAGTTATCTTGGTTGTCGTAATGGACTGGACTTATGGCTAAATGTTTGATCATGCATTGTTACCATCAAATCATTGTTATTATCAAGAGCTGTGTGAATCTACCAGGTTGGTGATGCATTTTGACATTTTTATTTTTTTGTATGACTCAAATCGTTCCAAGAATAGTGTGCAAGATTGCGTATTCCGATTTATATGGGTTTGGGATTTCCAAACTCTTGCCAAAATATTAGGCAAAGTAGTGGCCAATAATAATAAATTGCTCCGATAAAAAGAAGCATTATGAATTTTAAACCTAACCTGCAAAAAAGTTATAGCTTCTTAATGAATTGATAGAAAACTCCTTATGCACCAATTTCAATCAAATTGTCACACACCCACTTGACAACTGCATAAAATTGGCCTCCCATCCTTTCACCCTCTCGTGAAATGATTATGTACGCATATCCATAATAAATCTCACTTTACTTTCAATTCCTCCATTGTCAATTGTTGAACTCTTCTTTGGGAGAAATCTGCAGTCTTTTGGCTGTATTTTGCTCATACCCTACCGTCCTCGATCTCGACATTGCTACGAAATGTTGAGTAAAATGCAAAATAAGCATTCAAAAATAAAACAAACCAAATTGTAAAGCTTTAAACTTTGACAATTACAAAGTTTACCGTCATCTCGTCGGATGTAGACACGAAAACAATGCAAAATATAGCTCGTGCACGTTTTCGCATATATGTTTTCGCTTAGCAGATAGTCATCGCATCCTCTTTTTGCTCTGATGAATTTTGCAGGTTTACAGATAAAATGTCATGCGACGTTTACTACGTATTGTTAATACTGTTGTGCATTGTTAGCTGACAAATGTAGATCAAAAATCTTTCAAATTCTCGCCTTGTCATCAATTTTACTTCTTGTTACGCACAACCTTTAATTTGTAACAAAAAAGTAACCTAATTAATCACAATAGCTTTTCAGGATTTCTGGATGATTAGTCATGAAAAAGTTGCAAAGTTTTTCAAAACTAGAATGCAAAATCGAAATGGTATCATATGTCAGGGATCCTTGCAATTCTTGTGATGCGAATAAGGACTCCTTTCAGTTATGATGGGAAATCCCGAAAAATTCTTGTACTTTACATCAGTATCAGAAGACATTCATTTCAAGATAACATATGACTCAATAATATGAGCTATTTTGCAAAAGTTTTTTAGTAATTCCGCGTACTAACTATTATAAGAGGGTCACTCCAATCATCTTATCTGTCAGTTTGCAAATGTATCCGTCGTCCACCCACGTAACAAGTAATTTAAAAGAGACGGATTTCCACTATACAACTATAGCTTAAAGCTACCGCTTTGTCTTAAGCTATTTGAATATCCTTCGTCCACAATTATTAGCAGAAGTACTCGCATTCAGGAACACATAACACTCTCAACCTCATGGTCTATCTGCAAGTAAGTACTTCGCCTGTAAACTCATCAACCCCAATGTTTGTACCTCACCTAAACGAAAGCAAAAGTACACAAGTATGTAGCTGAGGATGACAACATTTATTTTATGTTCCTTAGTTAGCTAGCTGTTACTTGTTTAACGCTACCTATCACACCTTAACTTAATGGGGAATTCTCAGTTTGGCAGTGGAAAGTGAACGCAACCAAGTCTTTCAAGGAGTGCATCGCAGGCGAATCTCATAACTCATTCAGATATTTATTTCAAGTGTCTCAAATTCCCAGCCAATTTTGCACTTGTGGTTACGAACATTACTCCAATTTTGTCTCAAGTACATTACAAATGTAACATTTGACAAGTGGTGCATTGATTGAGATCACATACTTACTTTGGGTTCTATTAAAAATGACTAAGTGTTAAAAATCCGTTTCTATTTTTAATATGTGAATTTTTCATTGGGATCACGCAATTGAGCGGAGTGTCAGTGTCATTAAATACTTTGCGATTGAGATCGCATCGTAATGTGAAAGTTATTTAAGAGTTGGGATTGTTGCAGTTACAACTGATTTTGATCTTGTTGTGACGCAAGGCAAAAAATCGGTAACTTTTTTTGGCAAATTTTTTTGCAATACCAGTGTGTTATCTTGGTAGGATGCTGTACAAGACGAGATGACACCGAAACTATAACCCAGTTGTGAAATGCAACACCGAGGTCGACACAGTTGTGGGAGGGACTGTCACTGTAACCGGTGTGATTGTGGTTGCCAAAATTGTGCACGCTTAAAATATTGTGATTGCAGAGATGACAATCTCAAAAGCTTTATCCATGCAAAACACAGCTTTAAGATTGGAGTTGGTCTCGTGTCACTACTACTCTTAGCCATAAATCCTAGCCATGGACAAGGATTTCAGTTTTCTTATCCCTCATTTAGTAAGAGTTGCAAAAAACATGATGGATTAAGAATGTAATTAATTTTTCAAAACTTTCCAGCAATTCCCATGTCCCTTCCACCGAGAGGAATGTATCATGCCGGGTTTTTCTATCCTTCCTCGGCAGGTCCACCCCCACCCCCACCACGCCCCACAAATGGACCTCCCCTCTATACCACACTAATGTCACATATGGGTGTTGGAAAAAGACTTTCCTTACCTTCCATGAGTCGAGTTTCTGAGACACTGGGTGCACTGGGAACCTTGGCGAGACGTTTTTTACGAGGTCCTGGTATCGAGGCAGAGTCCAAATCGGAGGAAGATTATCCTTCAACCACGCCAATTACTAGTAGCAGCCATTTATTACCTATGAGCAGCAATCGTGTCAATGTTTCTAGTTCCTTGTTTAAAATTCGGCCGGAGGATGACCCTGAATTGAGTCAGGCACTGTATACTTTAAGTAGGCATGTCCTTGGACCGGTGAGCAATTGCAGAATTATGGCGAGAATGGTATACTCATTAATTTGCGGATTTTCCACTGTAGAATGTAACAAATAGCCTCGTGCCAATTGTTAAGACCGCAAACCATATGAGTCGCTTCCTTCCTCCACTTATTTATCGGGATGGAAGGATTATCCTGGGTTCCGGAAATGCTACAAAGGACGGTGGTTCAATTAAGGATGCAGTTTGTACTACCACAAAAGGAAATCCTGGTAAATGTCTGGATATTTCGGGATGTCCTTCATTACTTCTGGATCTGCAGAAGTTGCGAAAGTCTCTTTGTTTTAAAGCTCTCTTCATTCCTGGTACAAAACATTTATCATTCCCAAATTCTGAGTTATATTTATGGGTCTGTTAATCTGTTATCTGTTACTAATAATTATAATTTCTCTTGAATCGAATTCAACCACACAGGAGTATGTTGCGCCGATGATCCAGATTTAGAGACATCCGTCGTTATTAATCCAACCCCTTCCACAACCACGACATACCGACCATCCTCATCCTCCAGTAATTCACCAGGGACAGGAAGCACAATCCCAAATCCAGAGGGTTCCTCCAGCAAATCCGATCAATGTGGGCGACCAGAGGTTCCCAGCTTCCGGATTGTCGGAGGTGAAAAAAGTACTCCAGGAAACTGGCCGTGGATGGCTGCAATATTTTTGCATGGTCCCAAAGGAACGGAATTTTGGTGTGGTGGAACATTAATCTCGAAAAAGTACATTTTAACAGCAGCCCATTGTACAAAAGGACCAGAAACAGAAATCCTTTAGTCCACGCCAATTCACGGTTCGTCTCGGAGACTACGACTTGATGAAAACGGATGACCCTTCGTCACCAGAATCATTTCGCGTCCTCAAAATAAAGGCGCACGAAAGTTTTAACGGGGTCGGATTTTATAATGATGTCGCCCTACTGGAACTTGATCGAGAGGTTGACTACAACAGATACATCTCTCCGGTGTGTCTACCCCAGGGAAGAAGTCGGCTAAATAATTTTGTCGGCACGTATCCAACTGTGATTGGGTGGGGTACAAATAAATATGGGGGTCGGGAACATACGGCACTTCAAGAAGTTAAGTTACCTGTCTGGACAAATGCGGAGTGTGATCGGTCTTATTTTCAGCCGATTACGGAAATCTTTCTATGCGCTGGATATCCTGCGGGTGGGAGGGATGCTTGTCAAGGTGGGTGAAGTTATTGCAAATTAAAAAAAGTTAAAGATTTTGAAATAATTGGCTTCTTTTCATTCTTTCCAATTTTTTAGGAGACAGTGGAGGTAAGTCTTTGAGCAATAATTGCATAAGGCTTCCAAACTTATTCTTAATCAAGTTTTTCATAATGTTTAGGTCCCTTAATGTTGGAACTTGGAGGTAATTATTTCAATCGGTTGTAATTATTTCAAAGTAATTATTTCAATAATTGAGGGTAATGATTTTTAATGTTTTATCGTAAAATTCAATCAAATAGTAATATAAAAGTTCATCTCAATA
>JAAXNX010002610.1:0-12905 GCA_036491905.1 Folsomia manolachei
GATGCACCTATGGGACCCATTGCTCCCTCTTTTCCTTGTTCTCCAGGCCGTCCACCATCACCCGGCAATCCAGGGCCTGTAAACGCGACACTTTTTTTAGCGTTCTCCAAATACGAACATTTATAAATGAATAAATAAATAAAACTTACCTCCAGGTTCACCATGAAGGCCAACAGGGCCAGGTTCACCTATTTGTCCTGGAGGTCCAACTACACCAGGAGATCCCACTGGACCTTTTTGACCTGGTATGCCCTGCAATAATAAAAACATGTATAAACACTAAAAAAGGGTGGCGTATAAGTGATTATATAACTTCTTACCGGTGGACCACGCTCCCCCGGAGGACCTGTGACACCGTCTTTGCCAGCACCTCCAGGTGGACCGCCCTGTCCAGGAAAGCCTCTTGGTCCTTCAGCACCTTGTTGTCCTCTTTCACCAGTTGGTCCAGATGTTCCTGGTTGTCCAGTGTCCCCTTTGGGACCAGCGTTTCCATCTCTTCCTCGTTTTCCTCTTGGACCACGGAAGCCCTATGGTGAGAAAATTCAAAATACATCCCTTTATGGTTGTACCAGAAACAGTAATAGTATTATGCAAATCAATGACAATACAAACCAATCAAATTTTATGCTAACCGGTAAACCCCCTTCGCCTCGTTCACCTGGTTGTCCTGATGTTCCCTAAACATATTCAAGCCAACCAAATCATTTCACAACGTTAACCAAAAATGCCAACATAATAGCTTTTGATTGGAACTTACTCTTTCTCCTTTGTCTCCAGGATTTCCTGACCGTCCCTCTGACCCTTTCTCTGCTTTTTCTCCAGGCGGCCTACGATTAATTTATGATAATTTTATAGAACTTGGACTTGGAGCAAATATCTTGAAAAAAGTTTGAAACTCAAACGAACCCAGGATATCCAGGAAAACCTACGGAAAACCAAAACAAAATTGAGTTCAAATATATTAATTTAATTCATGACTTGATTATACCTGGAAGTCCGATTTTCCCTTTTTCTCCCAAGGGACCTGGTGGTCCAGCTTCTCCTCTTGGTCCTTCAAATCCTTTCGGTCCTTCTGGCCCCTCCAATCCCGGCTCTCCTTGAGCCCCACCAGCTCCACGATCACCCTTTTGTCCAATGTCACCTTTTTCACCCTCTGGACCTCGATCACCTTTGTCACCCTTTTCACCGGAAGCACCGCGCTTGCCTTCGTCACCTTTTACACCTCGAGGCCCTGGGAATCCAACTTGACCCTTGAGAATTTAATTGAAAAAATTACAACTACACGAACCGGAACCAATGCCAAAATGCTTACAGCCAAGAATGAAAATTACAAATAAAAAAACAGTAAAACACATTTTGAAAACTAGGAAGGCTAGATCAAACAGTAAAGTCATTTATTTTCTAAATCGATTATGGGTTAAACAAAGCCATCTACTTGGTATGTCATAAGGAGAAACAATCCTCTCCAAATCATAAGGAATATGCCAACAACTAGAGTCTGGACTTTTTTGAATCATTGGAACAATTTCAGCGAAGGGTTCCAAACGTATGTTTCCTTGATTTCCTCTGATCTGAATTAATGGATTCTTCTGCCGACTCAGTCTCCATCGCTTAAATAGTCTCGCCATTTCTGGATCCCTCAATTTAAATGTATGATTCCTCATAAAGTCTTTTGATACGAATTCAGCCTTCATCCCACTCTTAAATGTGGCCCAAATAAGGAAAGGGTCGTCTTGGGATTGATCTTCAATAAGGTAGATATCAGCCATGGATCGAATACTGTCCATATATCCCTTGTGCCATCGAGTCATGTGATTCCGTCCAAGAACCAAAGTTTTGAATCCAGCTCGGTAAAGATTTTCAACAAATAGTTCCAGAACAAAGGCTGGGCTCTTCCCACCCGGTCCAGACCTTCCACAAGACAGAGCAATGTTGAGTCCGTCCAGGATGAAGTCGTAGGAGGAATGGTCCTCAATAAATTTCTTGTATCGTTCCAACTCTTGAGGGGTAGTATTGAGAAAAACATCACTCGTTACAAGAACTTTGGTGAAAAAATGATCTCGAAGTTTTTCGAATTCCCGTTCAGTTAAAACTGATCGCTCCATGGGATGGAGACAATTTTTACAAACGCCTCGTCTCGGGATTATTGAGGTGTGAACTCCTTTATATTTTAACTTGGACTCGAAAAAGTATTGAATTTCCTTGATTAGTTTTGAAGTTGCGTAATGTTCGTATAAGTTCATAAATTCAAGGACTTTCAGAATATTCTCTTCCTTTGGTGAGCAATGATTAAGCCAAGCAATAAGGGGTTCTTCAGGCAGACTCCGATATCCAATCTGATGTAACTGTTCCCATCCCAGGTCAAATTGGCCGTTTCGAAATGCGGCACTGGCAATTGCACAGTATGACGAGGATAGTGGTGGTCCACCAATTTTGGTAGCTTCTAAAATCTCCAGCCCTTCCTTCCAACGGTTTGTCTTGGACAATGCAGATATGCAACGATCTCCAGTTTCTCGATCAAAGGTTGAGCCGCACTTTGCCTTTATTTTCTCGTAAGTTCCCAAAAGCAGTGAAATGTAGTCGGATTGATTGGGATCTCGCAATTCTGTACAAATCCTTAGAAATCCTGACAAGGTGGCTAAAGTAGGATTCTTTTCCCAATTCATGTAATGAGCAGCAATTTGGTAAGCATCGTTCTTTGCACAAAACATCATAAGTATTCCACCAAAATTGAGTTCATTCATAGATCGATCCGTTGAAATACATTTCGCAATTAGGGATGGCCAGTGAATTTTCTGCGGTGGGATTTTGTGCTTGTAGTCCAATTGCAGTTTAAGCATCCAAACGTCTATAAATGTGCGACCGTAGGATTGTTTCGGAACTCTGGGAAGAGTGGAAACGCATTTCGAAACGGCTATAAATGTGCGACCGTAGGATTGTTTCGGAACTCTGGGAAGAGTGGAAATTATTTTGTCATATTCAACTTCGAATCCGGTGAGATCCTCTTGAGGTTTCGTAGAAGTTGAAGTTGAAGTTGAAGTTGAAGTTGACGAGGATAGAGATTGTGAACTCTTGAAAATGTGGTCAATCTGTTTTAAGAGTGACGATTGTTTTATCGAGTTGGTAAAGTGACTTATCGACGAGTAATATCTTGATGAGTTTGTTGAAATTGGTTCGATTTTCCAAAAGGTGAGAAGTAGAAGATGACCGAGATGATGGTAGCCGAGTCGCGGATTCAAAGAGGAATAAGGCAGATTTCTTCATTGTCTGTAGACAAAAAACATTGAGTTTAGCTGACGTACCATTAAAATGCACTTTAGAAATATTACCAGTATTATTTTACCATCAATTTCCACAGTGGTTGTAACGAAAGAAGAACCGAAATAGCCAAGTCTTTGACAACTACATACAATAAACAAAGAAATGTATTTGTAAACAATTTAAAATTTTATGCTGATGAAAGTATTAAATTGAAACTCACCAGTTTTGGTAGATTAGTACTGCCAAATTATTTCAATTTCACTGCTGCTTAATTTTTGCAAATATTTAGTCTAGATTTATAATTTGATTCCAAAATATATATTCAAAAAATAATGCCCCACACGTGCCAGTGAGAAACCATTTCCCACTCCTACACTGGGTGAGATGTTCAATTGCACTCGTGTACAAAAATGCCGTATGAAAATTTTGTATGAAAATGCCAAATTTTGAGAAGATGTCACCCTTACCTGAGGCCCTTTGGGTCCTTGATCACCTTTTGCTCCTGGGATACCTGGGTTCCCATTATGACCTGGCATTCCATCCGCACCGGGTAATCCAGGGCTTCCTATTCAAATTATCGGAAATTATGTTATTGGTACATGAATACTAATAGACGAATGTACCTGGTTTCCCTTGAGGACCGGGTGGTCCTAAAGGTCCTGGAGGGCCGGGTGGACCCGGTGACCCCAAAGGACCTAAAGGCCCAGTTTGACCTGGTGGACCAGGTTGACCTCCAGAACCCGCATTTCCTTTCGAGCCAGGAGGACCTTCACTGCCTGGGATGCCCGGAGATCCTTGCAAACCCGGGATACCTCTTGGTCCAATAAATCCACGTGGTCCCTAAAAATAAGGTCTGTTAAGCTCTAGAACTATGAGAGAACTTGGTTATTTGACACCCACCATTTCTCCGGTTTGACCAGGAACACCCGTAACTCCATCATCTCCTTGGGGTCCATCATGTCCGGGCATTCCCTTCTCTCCAAGTGACCCCTTGTCCCCTCGGTCACCCTTTTCACCGGGTAAGCCGGGCAATCCGAGGACTCCTTGTTCACCTTTTTCTCCTAGAAAAGACATTAATTAGCGGGAAACTAATTGTACTTATTTGGATAAGAAATCATGGGGAATGATTCATGCGTGTATTATGAAAAACTTTTTTGTTGATGTATACTTGGGGCCAAAGGTTGATAATCCGTGAATGTATTTTTTCATGGGGTGTTGATTAATAGTTAGTTATGAGTATGATTACTTGATTACTGTTATTAATGGTATGTTAATCCTTCAAAATAAAACGTGTTAATTACTTACCAGGGGGTCCAGTCATTCCTCTCTCGCCATCTCGACCTGGTCTTCCTCTTCTCCCGTTTCGACCCGGTGTCCCCATTTCACCTCGATGACCTCTTGGACCAGGTTCGCCCATTTCACCCATTTCTCCTTTAGGACCGTCAGCACCGGGTGGTCCTAATGAATTGTAAGTAAACAAGTATGGAGTCCAAATTATTCGCACCAATAACAAAAATAAGTGAGTTAGTTGCTACCTAATGACCCAACTACTCCAGTGAGACCCATGGGGCCCGTTGGTCCTTTCATGGCCATCTACACATGCTTATTTCATGAATATTTCAAAAATATTTGTGACATTTCTTTAAATTCGTACCATATGTTGGGCAAGCATTTGTCGCAGTGCTTCCGCACTTGCGTCAGGACCTTTTTTCGATCCCCCATTTCCACCACCACCTCCGTCCCCATTAAGCTGTAAGGAATTAAAACGTAAGAAAATATTAAGCAAGTAAAATTCAGACATAGCTCGTAATTTTGAAGTAAAATTCTTACTGGAATCATAAAAATGTGTCCAGGTGGTCCCTGGATTCCCGTTGTCCCACCAAGTCCATCCCTGCCAGAGTCGCCTTTATCTCCTTTCGGTCCTTGTGGTCCAGAGGGTCCAGTGTAACCTCGTGGACCTTGAGGACCTCGCAGAATTTGTAGGTTGGCCCCTACACTGGAGGATGTTGTCACGTCTAAAGAGTAATATCCGCCAGAGCCTTCACCTTCCTGTGGACATTGTCATAATTTGTATTTTGTCATTCTCACAGTTTGTGTATTTCACCTCAAAACTTCGGTTCCGATATTCATCCTCCCCACCAAATAAAAGTCTTGAGCTGGCAAATTCTTCATCAATACTCCGTAGTTGTGGGATGGGTCTGGCACATTCCGGCATGTAACTGGTACAAACTTCATAAGCGGGATCAGGACTGGGGAGGATAAGTAATTGTTGAATTGAACCCGTGAAAAATGCATCATCCAAAAGACGTTGTCCCATTAAAATGATTCCAGTGTTGGCAGGACGGGAAAATGCAGTTCGGTTGAGTTCGTGGGTGTCTGTAATTTGACAGTCTAGTATGAGGGTGGCCGAATTCCCTTTGACGGCTAGACCTAGTCGATGCCACCTGAAAATGTGCAATTGCATTATATTCGAATTTTAGGGCGTTTGCTTAGCTTGAGAAAAAACTTACTTTCCATCATTAATTGTTTGGTCAAAGGACACCCGCAATTCATCCGATTGACTTTCACTGTCCTGAATAGAAATGGGAAGAAATTGGATTATTGCAAATCTGTTGATCTTTAATTTTTCTTATCTTATTGCACCACCTGGTAAATAAGGTGAATCCTGTCATCAATTTCAATAGCTAATTGTTCATCCCCTGCATCATTGTACACGGAGAAAAGTACGGATCTGGAATCCGCCAGAGGTTTAAATGTAGCAACGATTGAAAAATCCGTTGGAAATCCTTCAGGAAAAAGTTGTCCAGTATTTACAGAAAGGACGGCACGGACTGAGAGAATGTATGCCAAATCGGGGGCAGTTTGAATAGGCTCGGTTCGGTTGAAGAGTCCACCCCCACCTCGACCCCCACGGATTGCATTGGGGTCGGATATTGCTTCCAAGACCGTCTCTTCGTCCAACAATGTTTGTACGCGCTGCATAAGAATGAATTGGTAACAAAAAACTACTACCTGAGCTTCTTTAATGCTCAAAATCGTTGACAATACCTTATCACAAATTCCTGTAGATTTTTCAACTCCGAGAGGGACATCACTTACTCGGGTGGCTTCAAGGAGATCTGCTCCACGGCACGGACCGAGAGAATGTATGCCAAATCGGGGGCAGTTTGAATAGGCTCGGTTCGGTTGAAGAGTCCACCCCCACCTCGACCCCCACGGATTGCATTGGGGTCGGATATTGCTTCCAAAACTGTCTCTTCGTCCAACAATGTTTGTACGCGCTGCATAAGAATAAATTGGTAACAAAAAAACTACTACCTGAGCTTCTTTAGTGCTCAAAATCGTTGACAATACCTTATCACAAATTCCTGTAGATTTTTCAACTCCGAGAGGGACATCACTTACTCGGGTGGCTTCAAGGAGATCTGCTCCTCCTAGTTTTTGTTAGGAAACCAAAAATTGCAAAGAAAAGATTGGATGCGTTATTTAAATCGGTTGGTCATGATTTTTTGAAATTCGGTTCCCCTATTATTGTGTGTTTTAAGAAAGTATGAAACTCATATAACTTCATCCTGGTACATTAACGATTCCATGCAGTTGTAAGGGAAAAGGGGCTAATGCCCCGACCGACCGACCAACTGATCCAATTGACCTTAAAGGTCAACATCTATCTTTGACATGCATACCAGGAGCTGAGCATAAGTGGGTATAAAATAATATGTAAATGATTACATTCAACATGCTTTACTTCCTTCTCAAACATCTTCACCAAAACTGTTATATTTTACGTAGTTGCAAGGAACCTCGGTTCATTCATAACTCCTCGTTGGAGAAGTTGCATGTCAGTTAACCAATCCTAAATAAATATCAAAATCACTTTTGGGGTAGTGGAATGCGACTCAGAGTGGAATTGGATGCAAATGACAACATGCCAATCATCCCAATTTTGAGTGACACACAACTCAAAATTTCATTCAATTTTTTGAATTATGGAAGAAAAAATGAAATCCTGTCATACCATTTAAAAGTGAAGCATCTGCAGATAAAATCAAGTGCAAAAATGCTACAAAAAACACTAAAGTTCCGGTTGTAAAAAATATCCTATTTGGTGGTTGTTGACGGGAATTACACTTTTTTAATGGAGTACTCCACATTTTAGAAAGTTTGGGTTTGATGTAGTTTATATTACACCAACTTCCTTAGTCTGTCAAGTTTCAATAGTTTTGAGAACACAGAGAAGCATTACTTAGCACAATTAAACCATCCTTTTTTCTGGACAATAGGGTCCATTCCGGCTCCGAAATAAAATTGACTTTCTCACAAAATTAGGAGATGAAGACGATTTGCCAACATATTTGGCCACATTTTTCCACAAACTCGTAAAGAAGTTGGTCACCTTGTCACCACTTCCCTTCCAGTCAAATCCACTCAGGGTTTCTTGAGCCGAAGTAAAAATCTCTATTATCATTTTTAACAATTCTCTTTTTTAAATCGGGCACAATCACAGTCAGTCAAACTAAATCTTGTGCAACCGTATTCTTAGGATTTAGGAATTGCATGGAAATCAAATATTATTATCCAGTGTCTTCGTCCAACCCAAGAAGTTGGAGTTGGAGACCTGGATGGATGAAGCGGTTGCAGACTGAGAGAACATGTATTTTTGGTATGGCTTAACATCTCATCTTGCTCTTTTTTGGCGTTAAAATTCCGTCTCATTCCATTCCGCATGCATTCATACATAAGATTCTTCTGAAAATGTAGCAAATGAAATGATATGCATCCAACTGACTTACTTTACTTGTGAGCTATATCAGATTTGGGTTTGTGTGGAACTGTTGTTGTCTGTAATGTCATGAGAAGAGATGCTGAATCTGTGTCTTTCCAATTTCAGTTTATATTTACTTCACCCTTCCTCCACAAATAGGCGTCTTGAGGCATGTCATCCAACATCCGTAATAAATATAAGTCTACGTAAAAAAGAGCCGGACAGGAAAGACAACATGTATCAGCGATTTTGATTTTAACTCAGGAGCTATATTACTCGATTATGGATTTCCGTATGGTTTATCCATACATTAATTATTTTAATTTATGGAGTGGTGTTACTGATGGATGGTAGTTTGACCTGGATGGCATGCAATATGGAATGCAAATGCAAGAAGAGGCAGAATAGAATGAGTGAGGAATTAAATTATAACAAATTCAACATAAAGACGACTTGTCAAGACGAGGANTTGACCTGGATGGCATGCAATATGGAATGCAAATGCAAGAAGAGGCAGAATAGAATGAGTGAGGAATTAAATTATAACAAATTCAACATAAAGACGACTTGTCAAGACGAGGACATAATACTTCTAAATGCATGACGGGTTTTTAATACATGAACTAATTGATCATCTAGCAATTACTCAACACGGACAAGTAATACAAACTTCAAATATATTTCTGCCCAAAAGAAAATCTTTATATATATTATTTTCAAAAGCTGCTTCTGAAATGTAAATATAAGCTAAAAAGTATTAGGAATTAGTGCAGGTGGTGGTTGACAATATGCTTATGAAAAACCAAAGCATTGATTGCACCATCCAATTTTATCAGATGAAATGCAAAAAAAAACTTGTGACGAGTTTTTGCATGAGTCATTCAATAATTCATATACTCTGAGATTAAAATTAACAAATGGTTGTATAACAATAAAATAGAGGTGCATCATATGATTTGAGACAAGGTCATAAATTGAACTCGCCTTTACAGCGTTACTTTGCAACGTTACTTATTGATATTGTCAAAAAAGCCCATTTTAGAAATTTTAAAAATCCTCGTACAGAGCTTGAGTCTCACAAAAAAGCTCAAAAATGATTATTCTATCTATCCATTCTTGCCTTAACTTACCTAATTTACAAATGGAAATCGTCCCCACAATCTAACTACTGGGCAAATAAAGGAATCCCATTCCAAGAAAGTTCCAGCAGCATTGTGACAATTTTTCAACTTCTTACCAAGCAAAAAACCGTTATTGGACTAGATCAAGAATCTTACAATCAATTCCAGGATCATCGTTTTCGGGAGGTGTAGTCGAATTTGGGAAGCCCTCACTCCTAATCATGGATCTCGAACTGGTGAAACAAATTCTCATTAAAGATTTCGATCATTTTGTCGACCGACAACCATCACGACATCAAAACAATCCTTATTTTGATAAAATGCTTGTTTCTCTCCATGGTCAAGAGTGGAAAAATATTAGATCACAGCTCACGCCGACATTTACATCTGGAAAAATCAAGCGAATGTTTCAACATTTTAACAAGAGTGTGGCATCACTTGTGCAGTATTTTTCAACAGAGCAAACATCAACTAGTTCCATGGACGGTGTAATTGTTCAAGACGGCGTGGGACGTTACCTGGTCGATGTAATTGGTTCAACTTCATTCGGACAGGATACCAAATGTTTGTTGGAAAAGGATTCGGTATTTCTCAAAATGGCAAATAAGATAATGATGGACACCAGTACAGTACGGATACTCAAGTCCTTGATTTATTTGAATGCTCCGAAACTTGCAAATTTTTTGAGGATTGAACTTTCTCCCAAGGACGCCATGGACTTTTTGGTTTCAATTCTATCGGAAGCAACAAGCGAATGTTTCAACATTTTAACAAGAGTGCGGCATCACTTGTGCAGTATTTTTCAACAGAGCAAACATCAACTAGTTCCATGGACGGTGTAATTGTTCAAGACGGCGTGGGACGTTACCTGGTCGATGTAATTGGTTCGACTTCATTCGGACAGGATACCAAATGTTTGTTGGAAAAGGATTCGGTATTTCTCAAAATGGCCAATAAGATAATGATGGACACAAGTACAGTCCGGATATTCAAGTCCTTGATTTATTTGAATGCTCCGAAACTTGCAAATTTTTTGAGGATTGAACTTTCTCCCAAGGACGCCATGGACTTTTTGGTTTCAATTCTATCGGAAGCATTAGAGGAAAGAGAACGAGAACTGGAAGTACTAGAACCAGGATCTGAATCAACGACAAGGGATGATTTTCTGCAATTGATTCTTGCAGCTAGGAAAAAGCATGGCGAGATTAAACCAAGTAGTGCAAATTCGAATGAAAAGAAATCTGCAGGAATGTCGAACCAGTTGGTGATGGCCCAATGTCTTATGTTCTTTTTGGTAAGGTTGCAGAAGTTGACTATTTGGATTCATTGAAAAACATTAACAATGAAATAAATTTTTATAGGCCGGCGTGGACACGACGAATGCTTTGATTAGTTTTGCTCTGTATTTGATGGCTCTAAATGTTGATATTCAGGACAAAGTTAGGACCGAGATTGACACGGTCCTCAAAACTGATGGTTTAGAAGAAACCATAACCTACGATAATATTATTCGGTTAGAATATTTGGATCAGTTTATTGCAGGTATGTATTTATGTTATTGATTAATCGATAATATTGTTAATTAAAATTACTGTTTTATAAACGCTCCAATATTATCAATCAGAAATTCAAAGGCAGTACCCAATTGCAACTCGGTTGAAGCGGTTGTGCACTCAAGACTACCAAATTCCCGGAAGTGAATTTTGTTATCAAGAGGGAAATGAGTGTGACCATCCCAGTTCAAGGAATTCATCATGATCCTAAATACTACCCAAATCCAGAACGATTTGATCCCGATAGATTCTCACCAGAAAATTGCGCTGAGCGATCCCAATACGCACATCTTCCATTTGGTGTTGGCAACAGAAGCTGTATTGGTAAGATATCATAGAATTTGCTAATACATATGTCCTCCGATAAGTTCTGATTGTCCTGACTAATGTTCACTTAATTCTGTCAAAGGAATGCGGTTTGCACTGATTGAATCCAAAGTTGCCATTGTTCACCTCGTCCGACATTTTACTATTGAACCTTCCCCAACAACTCACATTCCAATTAAGATAGACGCAAAAATTGGATTGAATAGACCCGTTGCAAATTTGAAGCTAAGATTTTGTCCACGTAAATTATAAATCGTTTGAAATTAATCGTCATCATTCAACGAAAATATTGAGATAAAGCAAACTAAGGCAAAATATAATAAACCATTGTTTAGCAAATTAATGTTTGGATAAGTAAATTGCATCGATTCACTGTCAATATTGCCATAATTCATATCAAAGCATCATGTAATATAACATGAACTTAACTGATTCTCATGCAAATGTACGATAAAAGACAAAGAGCGTCCACTTGACCTATGCACGTTGTCATTAACTGATATATGTATAATTTGTCCTTGTGAGGACAAAAATTTGCTCAAGTTAACAAAATTTACTTGTTGACAAAACCCTCACTTATAAATAGCAACCTTTAAACCAAATACACAAATTAAATCCAACTAATTCATTTTCTTCGCAGTTTAATTGCGAATTAACGCTCACAGGTATTACGAAATTTTAATTTAGGAATTTATAATAGGTAAAATTAATTTAATTCACATTCGTAATTCGTATAACACTTGTTTTCTCTTCCTAGTAAAATAAGGATGACACCAAATCCAAAGATCTACTCAAACCCTTCAGCCCCCTCCATGGCTAAATTTAAATTTAAGCCTGGAGAGCATCACTCCTTTATAAAACGACTCCTGGAGGAAGGCTCCATCACGGATGGGAACTCGGCAGAAATTAGACCCCAAGACATTCCTTGGATAGATTACGCCCTCCTGGATAAGGGTCGGTCCTTCGTGAAATCCAATTATGCCATGATTCTCCTCTCCATGATGGTAACGGACATTTTAGGATTCGTTTCAAAGCAGATTGCCTCCACCGTTTTCCGAAACTTTTATCCCAACAATACCTGTAGTATGAGGTTTCTTTCATCTTTCCGCACCACCATGACCCACTGGCTCCTTTCAGACTTTGGAGCGAGTGCCAACTCGGAATTCATCTCAGCCATTCAACGTGTTCGTAAACTTCACAAAATTCATGCAAGACCCAAAATCAAGCCCGTTATCCCTCCAGAAGGTCTCTCGTATCCGCCAGAATACACGGAATTGAGTGAAAATCATTCAAAAAGATTTGAAGCATGTGGACATCTCGGACTATCCGGATCATCTTATCTCTTGGTATCCTTCGATGAACTTTACCCAGCTGGATGTGGCTCTGGTTCAATTTGGAGTTGCTTCACTCCTTTTGTATCCCGAGAAAATGGGCGTTTTTTCGACCTACGAGGAGGATGAGGGGATGCGTGGACTTTTTCATATGTGGGCAGTTATCGGAAAAATGCTTGGTCTTCAAGACGAATACAATTTGGCCCTACACCCGGACCGAGAACTTTATACAGAACTTGTGAGAAGAATTGGGATTCCTAGTTTTAAGATGATTGACGAATCCTGCGTGTATTGTATGTATCAAATGTTGGATGGGGTCCTAAATCGAGTTGTGAGTTTGAAACCACTGATTTATTTTGGATTTGAAGCAGTTGGTGTGGAAGGGGTGGAGTTGTGGAAAAGCATGGGAATTATGGAAAAGATTTCTTACCATTCCATCAATGTTTCATTGTTTATGATGCAGTTTAATGTGGTTAGGATTTGCGCAAATTTCACTGCGTGGAGTATTCTTACACTTTCTGCAAGGTTTTATCTTGATAAAAAATAA
>JAAXNX010002611.1:0-12905 GCA_036491905.1 Folsomia manolachei
ATGATGACCAATCAATCAAGATTCTTAGTCATATTATGTCCTTAGTCGACACAAACCCAACTTTCTACGTCCCATTAAATGTGCAAGGTCGTACCATTGCCAATTTAAAGATTTGTACCCCATTTCTGCGACACACGTCCCGTCCCCATGCTCCAACTCCAAGCCATTGTTCTGAGCAATGACTCAATTTATGGATTCCATTGTTAATTATTTCATAACTTGTCACAATTACTGCACAACACAGCTCTTGACTAACTTTCCAGAACCTTCATCTCCATATAAAACTTGATAAAATCCGTTCCAGCCTCATTCCGTCCCAGACTTGCCTAGATAAGTGACTTATCTCTATCTTCAATTAGTCATTTTAGCGTTGCCTCTTCAAAATGGGGTATTACCTCCATTTTGGCGTTATCCTCGCCACAATCCTCCTCTCCACGGAAGCCTTCCACTTCCCGGATTACCCTGTACCACACGGATTCAGTCATCCTCGGCCTAAAACCATGCTTCTTTTCCGGAAACTGTCGCCATCATTTGGACAACCTCATGTTCCCACCCCCACGACCACACTTGCGCCCTTAATCGTCCCCGATTTTGAAGAACAAGACTTTAAATCCTTCAAAATCCCATTCTTCCTTCCAGACTCCTCCCAAGAACGGAAATGGCGACACGATTTCAATTCCGAATCCAAACCTGACTTGGTCACAACGGCTCCTCCAACCCCACCAAAAGCTCCTTCTGACCCTGGTCAAGACCTTTTTGACTCGGAAATTAACCCATTCTCGATTTCTAATATTAATGGACAAAATCCTGGCGACTCACCGCGCCCAGGACCATTACCCAACGCTTGGAGCTTTAGACCAGGGCACGCCAACTTTGGAGGAGACGCCACGCCACAGATTTAGTGTCAGGGTGAGTCAAACAAAGTGCCAAATTAGGTCAAAACCATTAATTTAACCAAAATTTCACAAAATTTCAGACATCCACATCCCCACCCTTGCCAAAACCCGAGGAAATCTCACCCCCTGGCCAGCATCCCATCCTAATTTTCATCTCCCTCACAAAATCCGCTCCAAAACCAAGTCAACCCCTCCCCTTCCCCGACGAGGACCAAGAAATGCCCACCTTCCTCCAGAAACTGTTTCCTCCCATGTCATCCAAACTTTGACCCTTTCTCCCTCCTCCCACTTGACTTCTCCCTGCCCTCCAAGACCTTCCTCAGACCCGAGTTATCTCCACGCCCACGCCATCCAGTTGGCGACAACTTTCCCTCTCATTTACTCCCCAAATCGCCTCCCTTTCCACGCCGAAGGTTCCCAAAAGTGCCACTCAAACCCAAACCACGCCCCTTCCTCCGTTCCAGGGAGGATTCCAGGGAGGACTTTATCCACTATTTCTAAAAAACATAGCCTCCAATAAAATACAAGTAAAACGCATCCCGATTGTAATTAAACTCCTCAAATTATGCAGTCACTCCTTAAATACCCGTCTATGATTAATTTGCAATAAAAAAAGGAGGAGGCTGGGCTTGAATGAGAGTTGAATCTGGGCCAAAGAATTTAAAAATAACTCCACTTGTGTTTCTCGAGCATGTAAAACAGTGTTCGGAATGTGGATAAGTAAGCGTTGCAGGAGTTTTGCAGATTCCAAATCATCCTCAGTCGATACCCAACCAGGCCGGAAGGAGGATTATCCGATAATCATTATCCACTCTGGATTTTTCGTGGTGGGACGTGACTTAATTGGTGACATATTTAGTGAACCGGAAGAATAGAGGATTATCGGAGGATAAGATGGCTTACGAAATGAAGATCATATACGGTAAGATGCACGCAATTTTGGAATTGTTAAATTCACGCAAAATTAGCAAGACTTACTAAAAATTAACTCCCAAATATTTTAAATAGTTTGCTAATAAATTTAGTGGCGTTTCGCCATTAGCTCAGAAAATGTGAACATTATTAAGGAGCAAGTTCATTATTTGTCCTAAATAATGACGCATTCTCTTGAGCAAGACCATTTGTCGCCGTTATCTTTTGTACGCCACCATGCCCTGCTCCCAATTCCAATAACCTTGCCCTTTGCGAAGTAGGATAAGACTAAAATCTAGTCATGATAAGAGCCACTTACTTATCATCCCTTGTCTTTCCTGTCTCATCAAATAACTTTCTTTTCTTTCAGCCATTCGACGAGCTCCCATCCGCAGCATTATGTCGCCCAAATTTGTTTACATCCTACGCCTCCCCATCCAGAAAGGTAATTTAATTAATTTCCTTAATTCCGACCCCAGTCCCCTTTGACACCCAGTATCAAACCCGTCACAACTACAAAACTGCATGAAAAATGAGGAATCCACTCCAACCACATGCTCCACATTTTATATCAAACTTCTGCGTTCATTTAGCATCCAAATTGTACAAGACAGTTTAAATTTAGTACTTTGCGTGGGCCCAGGACGATATTAACATAACCATTTAAAACTCTACTCTACCCGAACATCAGACCATGATGAGCAGGAACATTTGCAAAATAGCATTGTGCCGAGTGATGCTGTCTCTTCGCGAAAAAACCTTGAATTCAAATCCGTGACGTATTTCAAATTGCTAATTATTCCCTCAATAACTAGGTTTAGGGCAATTTTATTTGTTTTCCAAACTCCTCACCCGCTACCGGAAGCCTTTATCTATTGCCTTGACCCAACACTGGCTTGGCTGGCGTCTCGCCAATATTTTGCCAATCATTACCCTGTCATGTCGTCATTCTCTTGTCGTGTCGTTGTTTAGAAAATTAATGCTCCGTTAAGAGGTTGACGTTTCCCGTCATAAAAACATGGCTCAGATTTCTATCCTTGCGAATTTATTGGGCAATTATATTGCACAAACTTATGTCAAACTTATTGCATTCGCCATTCCAGGGTCGCAAACAACACCGCGTCATAGTACAGATACCTCGGATGGTCCACTCCCGCTTGACCCCGGTATCCGCACCACCCCACGGTCATCGACTCAATAACCTGTACGACGCCCTAGAATACGGGCGCTATGGTGGCAGCTACGCACTGATGTCTTATCGGCCGACACCTCCACCCATCCCTGTGCCCAGGAGTCGCATCACTTACATCGAGGATATCACGAATCGCTCGGGATTAGAGGTGGGTAACAATCCGCACTTTAGTTTCCGGTATGATAAGCACACTTGGTTATCAAACTCTCCAGGAAATGGACCGAGAAACACGCTCCGTCCAACGGGAAATGGATAACGTCATGTACCGCGTCTCCGCCGGACTACCATTCTCTCCCTCATCCCTCTACAACCTTAACCACATCCCGATGAGGTCTTATCTTACTTATTACTCGCCATTCCTTCTCCTAACCTTTGTCTTTTCTCCCAGATCCGCCTCCGAGGTCAAAGACGTAGCCGACATGCGTCGAATGTACGTCCGAGAAAGGAACCCAGGCCTTTGTTGGGAACCCTTTAACAAAGCCGAACTCTATCGGGTGCCACTCATCCATTATCCCAGTCCCGCCGTGCTTCGCGACCAGAAATACTATTATATTGGTGAGTAAGGTCGGCAATTTGGTCCTTATTCACGTGCAAATATTTGCCAAATATATGCCAATTGCTCGTCATTAGTCAAACAAACATTTGTCTAAACTTTCCTTGTTTGCGAATCCTCAGGGCGTGGGAATTTGGCGTGTCTCTCTTTTGCGGGTGGCCGTCCAATTTCAAAACGACATCGCTTCTATCCCGGCTATGATTCCGGATATGAACGCTCCAGTGTCCGTGACGATGTTACGTTTAGAAGCTTTTACTCCAAGCTAAGAAATGCTGCCAACTATGCCGCATCCACTGCCAAGAACTATGCAAGAAGTAAGGACACATGTCGGATAATGTAAATAAAACCGATAACCGAGTCGAGATTAAGTAAACAGTTCAACAAATGACGGATTCGGTTCCATTCTTCACCTAATTATCGACATCTGCACCCAATTCGGAGACAATTGGAACAAATCTTGATGTTCTTTGAGATATTTTTAGTCCGGATTTTATTACTCATTAAAAATACCGATGGCAAATCAATAGATTTTGGGTTAATAGCTACAAATCTGGGATTATTATCCGATTTTATGTCCTTTCCAGCTCTCTACCAGCCCCTCCACTACAGTAAAAAGACACTGATGGGGGACAACGGCGTTAAAAGGGAGGCCAAGGTGGGATCGCTAAATAGCTTGCGAATAATTGCGAATTTAGCCCAGATTTGTAATATCTTTAGGAATCAAAATGGGTCCAACGCGCCATGTCCAACACAAAGGAACTCCCATCCACTAAAGCACCGCCATCCGCCCGTGTCGAACAGAGTTCCGTGGCGCGCACCGCGATTACGGAAGTGAGACGAGAATCATTGACCAAAGAGCCAAAAATGGAGCCTCCACCACCCTCTCGGCCACTCAACGTGACCCTGCCCGGACCCCGGAAGTCCATCACGGAGCTGGCGAGGGAGGACTTGCCCAAAATAGAGAATCTTCCGGAAGAGAGTGTCCTTCTTCGGAGGCCATCCAAGTTGGAACCCGTTCCGTCCACGCCTCCGGCGGAAGTTAAGGCAGAAGAAACATTTAAAATACCGAAGAAGGTCGTTAAAGAACCAACGCCACCACCCAAGGAACCCACGCCACCACCCAAGGAACCCACGCCACCGCCTAAGGAACCCACGCCACCGCCAAAAGAGCCCACGCCACCCCCAAAAGTAAGAGTTTTCTCAATTATCTGCAAATATTCTTCGCAAATTTGCTCATATTTCATTCCAGGAAGCCACACCACCGCCACCAGACCCAGTTGTGGAGGAAACTCCGGAAACTTTGGGCGTGGTTGATGCCGCACCTGGAGGAGACGTTTCTGAAGGAGTTGCCGAGTGCTCGGAAGCTGACGAGGGAGGCGACAAGGGTGAGGGTGGAGACGTGGCAGAAATTCCTTTAGATGAGGAAGAGTTACCAGGTTGAGTACTTATCCTAAGATAACCCCTTATCTGGTTTATACCTCTTTTCACACAAATCTCAACCCTGGTTTCAACTCTTACCATTTTCAGCCCTAGTTTCTGACTGATAGCTTCTTATCTTTCCATTATGGTTCTGTTTTTATTTTTGGCTTATCAAGTTCTGACGTTATCCCTTTTCTAACTAATACTTTGACTATTTCTTATCTCACTAATTTTCTACTACCTTGGTCGCCTTCATCTTTCTCTATTCTGCTTCTTTTTCCTCTTCTATTTAGTTGGGACAGTCCCATATTCTTATCTTAAGATAAGTATCTTATCAATTAGCGACATAGGAGATAATTGAGTAATTAGAGGGTAATTTTATAAAAATGACAAATCGTTAGCCGAGAGCCCTCTCCCTGAGGAGGAAGTCGCAGAAGAAGAACCTGTTCCAGAAGCGGAGCCCGAAGCCGTTCCAGCAGAACCTGAAGCCGACCCTGAACCTGAACCTGAAGTAGAACCGGAACCTGAAGTAGAACCGGAAGCAGAGGCTGAACCGGAAGTGGAGGTAGAGCCTGAAGTTGTCCCGGAAGTAGAACCCGAACCAGAAGCCACCCCCGTCCCAGACGAAACTGAAGCAGAACCTGAACCTGAAGAAGACGTTGAGCCGGAAGTAGAAGAAGAAGCGGAAGTAGAGCCCGAAGAAGAAACAGCTCCCATCGGGGTCTGCTCCGTTCTAGCACCTCCTCCTGGGGTCAGGTAAACACCACACCCACCCATTAACACGCTCAGTTACTTAATTACATTCCATAATTTATTCCACCACACCCACACAAACACAGTCACTCTTTTTGCTTAGAGCCGTAAAATTGTGGGATAATTCCCAATTTTTACTTTTTGTAAATATTTTGTATTCTTTTGGCACACAAACATTTTACTTCTTTTTATTTTTGTTACTTCTTTAATCACGTCGCACATTTTTGTATCATTTTGTTTTTAGCATAAATATTTTGTAGCACTCTAAACTTGTACTGCCACATTTTGACCTTTCATAACTTATAAGCAGCTAAGTCGTAAATAATTTAATGTAAACACACCCCAGTATTCTCGTGGACGGACATTGATGGACCTCAGGAACACGAGTTTGACCCCACCCAAGCTCCAATGACTGTCCAAGAGATTCAGGTGCAAGAAATATTAATTTTTGACAGTTTTATCCACTGTCCCGTCATCTCTTGTCCTGTCCATGACACTTTTTCTGGACACTTGTCCAGTAACTTCTTGTCCAACGCGTCACTTCTCAATTAAAGATTTGCAGAAATGCTAGCATTATGTATGGAATTTTGTCCCAATTGGAACATCATTGTTCTCATATCACGTCCAAATTAAAGTAATTGGTCCTCAGTCAATTTCCTATCATTGGAACATTGTTCGGAACAGGTATGATTTTACTTGAAGCCATTTTTATCCGTGGATTTTTATACCAATATTTTGAGCTACTCGTGTGTAAATGTGCGTAAATGTTTTGTTTCCTTTTTTATTTGTTTCTCCACAAACACAAATTATTGCCAATATTTTGCAACCAATATTTTGCAAACTTTCTCTAACCTCCACTACTCTCTAGGCGGACGCTGAGCGAAGAAGACAAGATTTCGCAAGACTGCTAGAAGAACATCACGAAATCGTGGAGAAAGTTGAGGCACTCGAACATCCCAAAATTAGCAAATTAAATCCCGTGGAGGAAAATCATGCCGAGGAAATCCAACCAATTAACAAACCAGGTACGGGATATGTGCAAGAATTTAATTAACAATTTAATTAAAATTTTAATTAAAAAACGACCCAAAAAAATAATTAAAAATGTCTCCACAATATTTTACAAAAGAATCTTGTGGAAAATTTAGATGGTTGCAAATTATGGTTGACTTTATTGTGCGAAACTCTTATTTAACTTTTTATTTTGCATTATTTAACTCTCGAGTTTTCTTTCATTTACACAAAAAACGTGCTGAGTTTCGAACCGCAATAATTTGCAATGGTTGACTTTTAATGGTGTTAAATTACTGTAATTTGCAATTAAGTATTCTTTAAAAGACAGGCAAGATCTGAATATAGATAGAGCAATTATAATAATTAATTGTAATCTTAAAGTAAAAATAAATAAGAGTGGATTTCGCAATTTCCAAAATTGCAAGACTGTACCATGAAATAAAACGAAGTATTGTGCAAAAAAACTCCATGCTTCCTATTTTTATGCACTGCAAACTAATAGTTTACAGGTTTCTGGAGCCTACTAAACATTTCCAGGTAATCCATACCTTCCAGAAACTTGTTCTACAGCAAGAAATTGTTGGCGTCATTCAATTTCTGGGCAAAAAGTAGATTATCATGCACAAAAACTAGGCAAATGACCAAGAACTCCATAAAAAGCGGTATTAATAGCACCAGAATAAGATAGGATTTGTCAATTAAACTGGTTTACCCATAATTTATGACCTGGACAAATTCCATGCGTAGTTTACAAGATAATCACGTCACTCACCTCCACATATAAAAGACACCAGTGTCCCAAAGCCATGCATAACCAACGCCACGCCATAAGAACAATAACAATAACAAGAACAACGCCACAAAATCCAGTCCTAAACTCACGCCATGAAGACCTCTGCCATTTTCCTCCTCCTTGGCTGCGCCCTTATCTCGGAAGCTAGTAAGTTTTTACGTCCCAAAAATTGCAAACTTTCGCAAAAATAATTTGCAATCATAAATTTCAAACCCAAATTTTAGCGTACTGCGTCTACAACTCGGAATGTAGCTCACCCTGCAACGCCAAAGTCTCTTGGAATTTTAATCCCTCCTGTGAATCCAACCAATGCTGGTGCCTCCCTGCCGCACCCCCAGTCGCAGTGCCGGCCTTCTACTCCGGTGGGAGTGGCGGTGGGGGCAGCAGTCCAGGTGGGAGTGGCGGCGCTGCAAGAACTAAAGCTTAATTTGGTCGCTATATCCTAAAAATTGTAACATTTAACAAAATTACGAAATAAAACCAAATCAATTTCACGAATATAAGACACTTATTGATAAGACACTTATCGACACAAAGCTTCAAGCTTATCTGTGCTTATCTTAATTCAGAAATTCATAACAATTCCCTAACGTTTCCTGCCTCCAGCGCCACCTACCTCAAAATTCCGCCGTCCTGCTGATCCACCAAAACAAACCTCCCAATTTATTCCTCCATTAATTTGCTGACCTTCATCTCTTGACCTTGACCTGACCTCCCCCCCAAAATGGAGTCCACTTCCTGGGAGGAAGTCACTCAAAATCCCAGGACCCCAGCAGAATGGGATGATAACCTCCTAAAATCTGGATTCATGTCGAAATCCTCCCCAGCGGCCCACGGGATGGGGGCCTTAATCACGCCAAACAGTGTCCATCTCGCCCTCGGAGGATTTATCCGGACCCCAGGGGAATTCTACGTTAACCTCGTCCAATCTTGGAATCGTCTCGAAGCGGCGCAGGCCGTTCTTCAGTAAGTTATCGATAACCTATCGGTTATCTCCTCAAATATAAGGTTATCTAACAGTCTTATCTTCCCAGGGTAGAATACCGTCGCATGGACATCGCTCCGGGACGCAGGGCCGTCCCTTGGCCAGGTCATCTCACTCCCGGCTACATCCTCGCCGCTAAATGTTGTCGCGAGCGGGAGTATCATCGCGCCAAGATCGTCCAAGCCCTGCCGGATACAGTGTCCATCTCGCCCTCGGAGGATTTATCCGGACCCCAGGGGAATTCTACGTTAACCTCGTCCAATCTTGGAATCGTCTCGAAGCGGCGCAGGCCGTCCTTCAGTAAGTTATCGATAACCTATCATCGGTTATCTCCTCAAATATAAGATAACCTATCAACTTATCTTCCCAGGGTAGAATACCGTCGCATGGACATCGCTCCGGGACGCAGGGCCGTCCCCTGGCCAGGTCATCTCACTCCCGGCTACATCCTCGCCGCTAAATGTTGTCGCGAGCGGGAGTATCATCGCGCCAAGATCGTCCAAGCCCTGCCGGATGGTCGCTACAAGGTGAGTATCTAGATAAGTGTCTTATCAGTCAATTCTTGTCGAAAACTACCCCTAATGTTTAGCCTCCTTTCCAGGTGATCCTCCTTGACTATGGCGATACCCGCACCGTGTCCTACAGCGACCTCCGCTACCTCCGGGTCAACCACTACGAGACCCTGCGACCTCAAGGGATCCGATGCAGAGTGTCGCTGGCCTCGGTCCAGAATTGGAGCAAGGACGATGGAGCCCTCTTCCTGAGACTGTTGTACAATCAAACGTTTGCTGTCCGGTTTAAAAATCGGGCCATTTTGGAGGTGAGGACTTAATAAGGAATTAATTACCTATTTAATTAAGCGACTGACTAATTAATTAGCTAATTAAATGACTAATTGCCCAATTAAATGACTCTCTTCCAGGACGGCTCCCTCGTTTGGGACGTGGACGTCCACATTTATTCCGAACGTCTCCAGAGAATCACTTCATTTCACGTGGAACGCCAACTTGTCCTCAGACGGAGCTTGACCCTGTCCCCGGAGGAAGTGGAGGCGACGGAGGTCCACCCATTTCCCAGACTCTCGCTAATCGCTCCACAAAACTTTAAAATTGTCAACGTCTAGTTTATGAAGGATGACTTGTTCCGTGATTTAAAATTACAATAAATAATTTTATTTTGATTATATTTGAATAATTTGCTAATTTATTTTTAATTGATAATTTGCAATAGTTAATTAGTCGCAAATTGAATTAACTTTATGCCCATAAGTCACCAGGAGGTCGGCCATCCTGCCAAAATCCGTCTTTTTCTTGGAAAAGCAACAATTTTGAACCGAGCGACCCTTGAACGGAACCGAATTGACCTCTGACCCCGAAGATAACAACGCATTTAACACGAGACCCTGTCCACCTTCAGTCTGAACACTTTGCTCCAGGTGACCTTGCTGAAATTGGAGGAAATTCGCGAGAAACTGATAAATTCCAGAATTGTCCCTGGACCCGGTTTGTATCTGTGCCAAATGTGACCAACGCCGTGGCGATTGTGAAGCGGTGGATTGCCTGCAAGGTCAGTTAAAAGGTCAAGGTCAAAGTTTTACACATTTTATGTGACATTTGACTCTGACCTCGTCTAGGAGTAAAGGATCACAGCTTCCCGGCAGTAAAGGACAATTAATGCCGGCGCCCTCATTTGCTAAAAGTTTGGCCGTAGCGTCTGTATTTCTAACGCGGACCGCGTCCACCGCATGTAACGGGGTTTGGTGGAGATGCTCCGAGTCGCAGTTAACATCTCCGGCGCAAACGATAAGAGTTGTGGAGTGTGGCGACAAGTTGGGCGTCGATCTAGTCGTGGAATAACTAATATTGACATCCGTCCCGTAACTGAGAAGGTTCTGTGGGTTTGGGGTCAGGCGTCGCTTTTTGGTGGGATTCTCATGATCCTCAGCCTTCGCTAGGGTTTGGTGGAGCTTGATAAGAAAGTCGGGGTCGCAGTAGGAACGTTTTCGGAGGTTAGGAACCTTCATTTTTGCAAACCTGCAATTTATTTTGCAATACCCGTCACAATTAGTGTTAATTAAATTTTAAAAGTGGAATCATGCCACAAAAACCTGTTAATTGTCGACCTAACTTATTATCTTGTCCGATAAGTAACACCTTTGATAAGTAGACTCAATTAAAATCACTCAACTACAAACTGACAACTGAAATAAGTTGGTTTTTTTCATGTATCTGTCAGATAAGGGATAGATAAGCAGTAATATAGGATCCCATGCGGTACGTTATTTCACGTGAGAATACGCCAAAAATTGCAAAATTACTGCACAAAATACTTTTACACCAAAGTCTGCAATTTCTTGGCAAGCTCAAAAACAATTCATGCCCGTCTGCCTTGCTAAAATATCTGCATAATTGCACAAGTATCCGATTTCGTCTCATTTTTTGCAAAAATCATTTTATTTTCGTAACTTGACACTAGTTGAGACTGACTGCGACTCAAATTCCTCGACCAAAATCCATTAAACGAATTTCTCAAATTGCATGTGAAGCAGATTATGCTGTCCTCAGCTAAACAATAATTTAAGATAAGATAATTATGGCAATAATTACCAAACGCAAAATAATAATGCACCAACAATGATCTTGGCTGGACACATTCTTATCTGATGTCGTCATCCTGCCGCCTCGTCACCCATATTTATATAATCAAAATTAAAACTTGACCAAAATTAGAAAGCATGACTCCCATGCCCTCACTTAATGCCAATTCCCAATCAATCAACTCCCCAGATAACCAGCTTATCGTTGACACATGAGGTTAACATAAAAAGGCCACGTCGCCTCATTTCTCTGACTGTCTTCTTTTTTACCCGGATTTAACATGATTTCGCCCAAATTGATCGTCCTTTTAGTCGCGGTGGGAGGAGTGCTTGGCGCTGGAAAAAGTATTCCTTATTTCTAAAACTTGCTTATCATTCCAAAGACAAAATCCACAAAATTCTTAACCAATCCTTTCTTTTAGATGTCTCCATCTCCTCCTCAAACCTCGGAGGCGTCTACGCCCCGGGCGACATCATGTTTGAAGATCTCTTCAACCGCTTTGACCTCTCTGTTTGGGGCCATGAAATCACCATGTCTGGTGGCGGGGTGAGTCGCCATTCTTATCCGAAATTCGGACTCCGAAATTAGCGACCTTATCCTAATTTATGTCTTATCTTCCAGAACTGGGAATTCCAAGTCTACTCCAACACCCGGACCAATTCCTACACAAAGGACGGGATCCTCTACATAATGCCCACCCTAACCAATGACAAATATGGAGACAACTTTGTCGAAACTGGGACCTTATCCCTGCTCGGCGGCTCGCCTGCGGATGAGTGTAAGCCAATCCTTGATAACCACTTATCGACTCAGATTTTTAAAGAAATCCTCCGAATTTAGGCACCAACCCCGCCTACTACGGCTGCGAACGTTCCGGCGCTGGCGGCAATATCATAAATCCCGTCATGTCCGCCCGTCTTAGGACCGTGAACTCCTTCTTCTTCAAATACGGGAAGGTCGAAGTCCGCGCAAAAATCCCAACCGGTAAGAATTCGCGAGACCAAACCTTCTTTTTCGCAATCTTTTTACCAAGCGCCATCTATTAGGTGACTGGCTCTGGCCCGCAATTTGGATGATGCCCCGCTACAACGCGTACGGAACTTGGCCCGCCTCCGGGGAAATCGACATCATGGAGTCACGCGGCAATCGCGGCCTATTCCACAACGGCGTCAACATCGGTTCCGAACAGATCTCGCATACCATGCATTTTGGACCGGATTACTTCCATAATGGCTACTTGAAGGCGCACTACGAGTCCCAAAGCCCCGTCGGAGATGGTTACGACAGAGATTTTCACGTCTATGGGATTGTTTGGACGGAAAGTAAGGGCGAAACCCGGGTAAAATATTTTTGTAGCGTCATTTCTAACGTTCTTTTTGTCGCAGCCGGAATCCAGTACACGCTAGATGGCGCTGTCGTAGGGTCCGTGAATCCACCCGCCGGAGGTTTCTGGGAGCTTGGAGAGTTTCCAAATGATGTCGAAAATCCTTGGACCTACGCCGAAAACCAGAGGATGGCTCCTTTTGATCAAGAATTTTACATTATTCTCAATCTAGCTGCAGGTGGAACGAATGGATTCTTCCCGGACAACGTGACGCCACCAAAACCTTGGCAAAATGCGGCTAGAAATGGTAGCGCCACCAAATTGCCACTACTAATTTTGTCCTTAAACTAAATTTGCAAACTTTTTTTATTTAGCATTCGCCGACTTTTGGGCGGCGCGGAACGCCTGGTATGGAACTTGGTTGGGAGAAGATGCCGCCCTTCAAATTGATTATGTTCGCGTTACTG
>JAAXNX010002612.1:0-12897 GCA_036491905.1 Folsomia manolachei
TTGGAGCAAGTTTTTAATTTTTTCTTCTCGTCTTTTTTGAGTATTTGACTTTTTGACTTTTATTCACCTAGGGTAGAAATTAATGTCTGTTTAAACATTGGGCATTCTCTCTCCCAGTGACTCTCCACTCGTTCATTCAATTTATTCACTCACTTAGTCTTAGATCAAGTGCAACGGAAGGAAATAAAGCATTACAACTGCATACAGTAATGCATCAGACTTTCTCTTGGAAGCATTTAAAGATGCAATCTCAACCTTCAGAGAAAAAGCACTCCCATCTGTGCTAAAGTTAATATTTGTGTATGCACTCTGCAGTAAAGCCTCCTGCCTGAAAAAGAGATTGCAATGCATCAATTTGGCTTAATTGCCTAATTGAATTAGCTTGTTGAGTAAAAGAGAAAGGAAAAAGCGAGTGAGGATACAAATTGAGATTTCTGCTTGGAATAAGCAGTGCAGTTGCAGCTAGTCTTTTCTACAGTGCAGTGTTGACTAAGGGAATATATTCATAGTGATCACTCTCATGGCCAGTTAATATGTTTGGCAAATACGAGCACTTAATTTTATTAAAACACAATATTGCGTTACAATTATGTAATATTTGTAGGATGCAGGAAAGTGAACCTCAAGCATATCAAATCTGCTCCTGCTCCCAAAAAGGCAAGCAAACTTCGTCGACCTCTGGATGACAAATGACAATTGCATCAATTACTGTAATTGAGTTAGCGCGTCCCTTCTACAGAGACGATCTAGATGGGATGCGTTCCTGCCTCTGGAAAATCAGGAAGCATAAAATTTAAAGTCTTACAAATACGCAGAACAAAGGTATAATTTCACGACTCAAATAGTCAAATACAGAAACTGACGGTAGGAAAGAATAGCCATTAACAAATCATATAATGAAAGTATATGCATATGTATATTACGCTACCAAAGTGTCCTACCCATGCATTAAAGAAACCAATGACAAGTAAAAGCTTCCTTATGATGGGCCTCCAGCGTGTCATGAATCAGTCGGAGGAGGGATTAAAAGTCATATACGCAGCAATCATAATTTTTAAAAGTGACCATAAAGATTACATTGGAATTATTAAAATGTTCCCTTCCCTCAACATAAAAAAGGCATGGATTTTAATGTAAATTTTCCATACTGGGATTGAGGACCCGAGTAAAAGCCACACGGATGAAGGGCAGGGATTGTAGGAAGCCTTTTAGTAAAATGAGTATTGAACTGTGACTGTGTGGCATTACAACATTTGGGGCCTGAGGGAGCCTTCGCCTTTCAAACTTTGTTGGGGAAACCCACGTATTTTCCTCGCTTTGTATCTCTATTGTTGGCCCTTACTAGCTGATCCTTGGTTGTATTCATTTAATTCATCCGTTCATCCAACCATTTGACATTTGGTAGAGGGGCAGTTCCATAAATACCCTTCTTTCCATATTAGGATTTGAAGTAGTTTTACGTGTTCATCCTTGTCCAATCTGTAGCCAACCGAGTACATTACATTATTAGATGTCGGTTAAAAGGATAAATCCCTGGTAAACACCCCACGCTTTCCTTTATTCATTCGTACAGAAAAGAGTTGGGCGAGTTCGAATTTCTTTCGGAGAAAATCCCCCTCATCAACCGATCCCTTTTCTTTGTTAATTTCACGCTGCTCTGCCACTGAAGATGTGCCAGTCCAAGGTTATTGCTAACTCCGCTAATAGGCCCATTGAGAGACAAAGGAATTTCACTTCATTGTACTTCTTAGTTACTTGTAACCAACCACAGTTTCTCCTTTCTGTCTGACAATCACTTTCTCTAGAATGGATATCTTGATGTTGTCGGTGTCTGCAACAAAACCAAAATAGGCGAACATGACTCCTTAACTTCAATGCAGTTTACTTAACTCGGCGTTTGGTTTGCTAGTAGCCATTTTATTCCTGGTGTTTATTGACTTAAGTAAAACACCGCACTTTTGGAGATAACCCCCATTGTCTCCCTTTTGATGGCGTAATAGTGCATATTACAGTGTCCAATTTAAGCTCCGCGTGTCCCTAACCGGTCCGTCATTACTTGAACAACATCGACTCAACTTTGTCCTGCAAGAGTGCATAGAAAAGTTAGCAAGTATCAACTTAACTCTTAGCAAGGAAGGATAGGGCAATGTAAGGAAACTGCACCGGCACCAAAACAGCCAATTCAGTTTTCCTCCTAACTTCCGGTCTCCCTCCGTTTTCCCTTCCTTGAGAGAAAGTTGATAAGGAAGTAGGAAAAGGGTGTTGAAAGGAGCGTACGCTTTCTCTTTAATGAGTTCCGTTTTCCGGATGCGTTGAGAAATCAGATATCCCATCCATCCCTGACTCCGACTCGTGCCGTTGGTATGGTCTGGTTTAACTTGGCTTCAGTTTATAATGGGGCTGAATTTTGTAAGCAAATCAAGTCCAATCTTCACTGGTAGTGAATGGAACATGATGCTTTTCGCATGTTCTTCCATTCAATCCCTTCCCTATTCTGTGTTATGATAGAACTTCTATCTGTGTAGTTTTGTTGGGCGTGTTGTGTTGTGTTCTTTGTTTACTAATGGAACCTTTCATTGGAAGGAAATCGAAAAGAAAGGATATAACAGATGCATTCGGATTAGGGTGAAAGCGTTTTAGTTTTAGCAAGGAAGAATATAAATGGTTCAATTCAACAAAAGTATGAAAAGCAATTCTTCAAATTTTCAAGAGCTTTGAATGTTTAACCAACATTGAAAAGAAGATGAATAAAAGAGCTCCAGTTTGGACAGTGGATATGGGGCTTTAGAATAAATGCTGAAACAAGATTCTTTACATAATTGCAAGTGAGTGCCTTTGGCTAATCAAACTAATTAACGCTAGCAAAAGTTGGACTGCAGACTTGCGCTTCAGTCTTGATTAAACATTTTCCACAACTTTCTTTTGAAAGAAAGCGAGCCAAACAGGACATGGAGTTGAAACACAGTGCTACATTTGCACACCAACTTGTTTCTGGTATTTATGTATGCAAGATAGTTAAAGTTTGGTGAAAGTCCCAAGACGCTGCTATACACGGTCTGCATTTCTCAACATTAGGCACTGTAATCAAGAACTTGCAACCAGTTCGAGACACAAGGGTCAAGTTAAGTAACAACTTTCTTCATCCAACGTATTTGAGGTGCAGTAAGTCAAGTCGACGATGTTTCTTGGATGCATCTCTTTTCTGTCTGCAAACCCAGTCCCACTGGATTCATCACGCTGTCTCTGAACGACTTGAAATTTCTGCATCTTTGAACAACTTCCTCCTCTATGTGCAGCATTTGTTGAGATGCGTGTCTCAGGATAGAATTGAGAGCACATTGGAGACACACATTCCTTGCATGCCGACAAGAGCATTTGTTGAAATGGAATGATTTCTACTTCACCGTAAAACAGCTACAACTACAGCTCTGGAGTGAGGAGAAAGTAGATTTGCGAAGATTCTACAATGCGAAGCTATAAGAAACAGCAAATGGCTGTCCGGGGGCTATCTGCTTTGGTATCTCTCAGGCGTTATTTCCACAATTGCTGCACATTAGCAGCTTTCCTCTCCATTCGACTCAGTCACTGTACGGAGCTAGAGTTTCTTGCTGGATGACTGTCCCAAATGGTTGGCGTTTGGATTAGACAAATTTGTTGCATTTGAGTTGATGGCATTGACGGTGAATGACGGAAGAAGGTCTGTCGCCAATAGAGGATCGGCAATAAAATAGAATTCATCAGCTCTGTTGGTGAAGTTGTTGGTGAATGAATGAAATGAATAAAGATTGACGACGGAAGAAAATATTCTGAAAGAAAGTTCCCGTTCCCATCTTGTTACTCGAGTTTTTTTGTTACAACTGTTTTAGATATATATTTGGATCCGACTTGCCAGCCTTTGTGTAGAGATATTGCCTAAGTGCAGCCCTGATGATCAATCAATACAATTTGTTTCCTCAAATCGAAGATAACGCTGAATGGATTGAAGAGAAGTAGAGCCCAGTAATAAATATAGGTAGTCGCAAAAAGTCATTTGAGCATCAGATTACAACTTTTTTGCCTCGTGTTGAAAAAAGTCTTGTTTTGCCAAAGTCCTTGTCGAATCTTTTTTTGCTCGTTTTTCCCTCTTCTTTCAGATAAGGGAAGTAAAAAGGGAATGGCCAATTTGACAATGATTTAGGTACAAGGACGCTTTCACCGTCTGTAACTCTACGACAGTTTGATTAAGCGACGCCTGTTTGCACCTTTTCAGACAAGAGCTGTAGAACAAATGATTACGTGCATACCTAATACTTTGCCAGGGTTAGACCAGGTGGAATCAAAATGTCAATATGTAACCATCCAATTTCACTGCCACTTTCTCTCCAGGAAAGCAAGAGACTGAGGAAATTATTGTACGGATTTAACTGCCAATTTGCTCTATCCATCAAAATAATTGTAGACCTTCAGACCTTTGGGTTCACAGCCTGAAGGCGTATCATCAAATTTCACCCTTACAGAATAAACCCGATGTTAACAGTTTTTGGCACTGACTGGCTGTGAACGAGAGTGAAAGCACTCATTAATCCGAAAGGGTGGGTCGTAGGAAAAGACGAGCTTAAGCGATAAATCGATAAATTTTATTTGCTAACCCGTTGTGGCATGAACATTTAATCTGGTTAACTTTTCCCTTTGTCCTTTCCTGTTTCGTTCCGTCTTGATTTTGGATTCATGAATCTTAATTTACAATCAGTGAGATGAGTGAGAGTAAAATAAAACCTAGACAAGACAGCATTAAGGGCACAATATGCGGAGGCAGGCAAATTCATCCATGTTTCTCTGATCTTGTCGCCACGTCTCCAAAGTCAAAGGTTCTCTGAATTCCCTTGAACCATGCGACGCCGTGCACAATGCTGAACAAAGGTTGGTGAAGCTTCGTTCCTCTTCTTGATCAACATGAGCTTCATCTTCTTTGCTTTGGCTTAGTTTGGGCGAACAAGCCAATTTATTCAAAAATTTATATTCTGTTTGTGTAAGCACCGAACTAGGAAAAAATTTAGTTGGGTTCAGACAAGAAAGCTGAGCAAAGGCATGGCATAGCATACAGTCTACGCGAATACCAAAGCCTCTAAAAAACTAGATCCAGATGCTTATTAGGTTAAGTAAAATTTGGGATTTGCACAAGCACCAATTGTGTAACAAATCCATGCAAAAAGAACCAACAAGGATTTGAATTTTTAAGAAAAAGTCAGTCTTCTTCGTCTCCAGTTTAACTTCGTTGAGCTTCCCACTGAAAAAGTAGGACATTAAAAAAAACTTCCTATATCAAAGCTATTTCTAACTCTATAATTTTTGTCTAGTTTCATTTACTTTTTCTCATAACTCAGCCAAAAATGTTTACTTCCCTAATAAGCAAATAGTACATGGTAATTATCATTATCCACCCAACTAATCGTTCCAACTAGTACAAACAAAAAGAAAAACTACTGCAATATGGTCGGTCACAAGAAAGAAAGCTCGCAAAAAAGGAAAGGGTCTGAAACAGTCATTATGGGAAACCGATAAACACAATTTCAACATCTGCTCCTCTCCTTTGGCTTGAGTAGGAAGGGAAAGAAGAAGCAATAAAAATTTGTCATTTCCACCACCAACTAGCCAAGCAGGCAAAGAAAGTCTGCGAATCTAGCACAAACAGGCAAATACTAATGTGAAAGTGCAATAAAATTAAAATTGCCAAGTACCTGCTGATCCAGAACCATTACTACGGCAGTGCAGATGAAGAGCAAGAATTTCTCTTGTCCATCCAATGACTGGTATTCATCCACTATTAGTATATTCCAGTATGAGCTGGATGCTGGATGGAATATTCGGTCCTGGCGTTTTGAACATTTGTCTTCCCCAGTCCACAGGGAGAAACTAGTGACGAAGATAAAAAGAAGGAAAGGCTTTTATTATGGATTCGGAAAGTGTACATGAGACCATTTAACTTTTTATTGAAGCATAAAAAACTCGGACCTTTCGGAGATAAAATGAGAAATGTTGATTGCACAATGAACTCTTCGACGGTCGCTCTCATTTTTACGAGTTGATGGAAGCATTTATTCCTTTTTTGTTGTTTTCCTGTTTCGAAATGGGATGAAAAGAAAGGAAAACGTCAAAGATGAGTAGTTTGAATTTCTTGATAAATATGTACAAGGTGTAAATCTTTAATATTTCCGGGATGAATCTAGGCCAATCTTGAAAAGTTGAAGTACTTAATAGCAAAAGAGATTGTGAAACTCTTAGCGTTGAGCAATCTAAGGCAAACAAGTTTTAGTATGTACTGAATTTTAATTCAAATTTCAAGTTGACAAGATGTAGACAGTTGCGTTGCATGTGTTCCAATTCAAATTCCTGGATTTCAATTCTTCTCAGAACAAACGCAGGAGATATCAGTCGAAGTTTCAGATTTAAGAAGGAGTACAATCAATCTTGAATTTAACATCCCTTACTAAACTTATAGCTTCTGCGACAAAAGTTAAAGACAAATGAGGAATAAGTATGATTTAATGCCATTACTTCCCAAATTGAAATCGCTGCCCTTGAACAAATTTCAAATTAGTTTTTCTTCATTAAACAAAGTCAAAAAGTGTTCAATCAAGAAAAGAGGACAAAAAGAATAAGCCCTGTTTTTCCTAATAACTTGGAACTGCTTGTCAGATTTTCTGCTACCCTATGATCCACCTCTGCCTTTATTGTTAGTTTTGGTTGAATACACACTTTTAATTAAATCCGTCATTGATTAAAACTTTTACTTTGTTGCACCTTCTCATTCTCAGCACCTTAATTTTATTTCTATGCTCATTTTTTGTCAAATGGAAAAATCTAGTCTGATCCGATCTTTTCCAGTAGCTCAAGTTGTTCCGAAGTGGGGTGGGAGCTAACAGACGGAGAAATAGAAGTGGTCCTGTATTCCATTCATATGGCATTTCACTCTGATTTGATTACATTTGGCAAAAATAAAAATCTCTTGAACAAATACAAACAAGAAAGATTCGTGCCGGTGCATAATCATTTTGTATTTCATTCACAATCTGATTCCCCAAATATGTCACATAATAGACAAACTCTTCACAAAGTTTGTTTTTGCAGTTTTGGATAAGAAAAGGTTAAGCCCAGTAGGCTGCCTTGCAAGATAAGCAGCATTCACACCAAGCCTGCAGCGAATATCCGTAAAATGGATTGTATGCCTTTGTCCACGTTGACACGGAAAAAGTGACTGACGTGACTAGCTCGGGTGCCAAAAAGCCAACTGCACTCTGATTTGTCACGGATTTCATTTGTCTGTATTCTTCCTTGTTCTACTCATACGTCCATCACTCCCGATTCTGGGATTAACAATGAAACTAAAAGTGCTAATTAATTATTCACAAACCAGTTCCGTCATGCTTATAAAATGTGACAGCATTAAAACAAGGGATGAACAGATGTGTGCTTTTAATTCAATATAATTTCGTTATTTCAAACAATTCTCATTACTTATCGTGACTGTATTTTCATAAAGGATCAAATTTTTGTGTAGTTTAAAAAATGTTCTTTAACTATGCTCTATGCATCTTACAGTTTTATTAAACAAAAATAATTTTTCCAATACCATCAAAGTTAACACATTTCCTCATACCTATATAACGCCACGCAAGAAAATTGCATACATCCACACATTGTTGCTGGCTGATGTGTCGATTTCATGTCCACAAAAAGCAATAATGCAAGTCTTTGGCAGTTACATTGCATAAGTTCCACAAAGACACGGAAGAGAATAATCCAATAACTTTGGAATAAAACTAAACCCTTCTGTTACCCAGCAAAGAAACCTTTCTTTCGCAACAAAAATTAATATTGTTCTTTCTCTTCCGTCTCCGTTGCACGGAAGGATTTGGATTAAAGATCAAATGCCCAGCCTCTTACATTCTAACCAACCACTGCACCAGTCCAGGTCCAAGGAAATCTCTCTCATTTCTTTTCACTAGCCACGATGGACTTTTCCTGGAATCCAGCTACAGGAAGAAAAAACTCCCAAGAAAAACAGATATCATATCCGATCATCACATCTGGTCTGTTCCTGTTTCTATTCCATGGGCAACAGCAGAGACGGATGTCTTGTTTCCAGTTAGAAAACCACGACACCAATCAATAAAGACATTTTCAGTCCAGTCCAGCCTGTCCTGTCCAACCACAAAAATATCACATCACCAAAAACTATGGCACGGTCATCTGGTTTTTATCCATGGGTGATGAAGATAGATACATATAGGCATAGGTGGTAGACTACCATTGACAGACAAAGACAAAGGAAGGATGGAATGGGATGTATCATATTTCATAGTTCATCTCTCTGTCCTCATCTCTTGTGAAGACATGAAGTGCCATTGATCACACGCCACAGTTCTTTCCACCAGAGAGTTAGCGATCCCATACGGCTCATTCGACATGGACATCGACGACATGAACGCTCCACTGCCCGCCTGCCGCGGACACTTGACACCATTTTGTGAGACTCATCATTGCTGATCAGTGTCGGACACTGGCAAAATGTCAAATCCAATATAGCTGAATTTATTGAAACCCACTACGGAAAAAAGTTGCTAAATTTTGGTCGACTGCCATAAATACTTATGAGTTATTGAAAGTTGGAAACCCAACTGTTTTTTTGAGACAATATACAACCACATAAAACATGCAAGTATTAAGAACTGCATAAACTTAGTAGATTCACTAGTTGAATGACTTAAAATATAGCCACAATTGTAGTAACGGTAAAGAGTGACAAGTTACACTCAGTGTTTGTAGAACAAAAATGTTTTATGACACCGCTTCTGCTATACTCTGTATTTTTTTGATGTGAAGAAAAGTGTCCATGAAATGTGAACCCGTCAATCCTAGGCAGTCGGCATCAGTAGAGAAGGACTGGAGCAATCAGCCTTTCACTCAGTCACTCCTGGCACTTTCACTTTCTTTGTAAATGGGACCACTTGGGATGAACAAACTGCTAAGATCCCTCATTTACAAAATGGGATGTGAGAAATAAATGAAATTTCTTCCCTTCACTCTACTCTACTCTGCATGTCGAAAATGGGTAAGATTCAAAAAGTTAGGTATGCATCAGTCCTACACTTCCACACCGAGGCATAATATTATTACCCTCAGTTCTAACACTGTAACGGAGAGAGAGCTTGGTCGGACCAAGTTGGTCCCAGTCCACCTTTCACTTTGACTTTCTCCCATGCATTACCTTCATCCACGTCCATCTTAGCTAAGGTGCGGGCTCTAGTTATCCATTAGCATCAAATTTTAGCAGAAGTTTTGCGTTTTAAGTTGGAAATTTTCATGCGGCTCAAAAGACTTCTATAGTAGGTCTGCAAATTACAAGAACGCTTCAGCTACACATGTTTGGTTAAACGTAGTAGCAGTATAACAAACATATCTTATATTCCTCCAAGAGGTCGACCTTCAGTTTCTTTGAATCACCTTTACTCACTCATGGGGGCAGGGCTGGCAGAGCAGCATAAGTGGACATGTTAAAGTAATTGCTGACTTAGTTGAGTGAGAAAGTTACATATTAGTGTTTCGTTTCTTTTGAGTTGTGTAAAAGTGAGATGAAGATGACGATGGAGTCGAGGTATGAGGCTAGGATAAATATGATAGGGGCGGTGGAGGGCGGAACGCTACGACGACGTGTGTCACACTTAACCCTTAAAACTGCCAGATGTAATAAAATGTCTGCCCGTGAAAGAAAATTGGTCCGAGAGTGTCGAGCAGAGTGAATGAAGCCAAGTTTCAATTTGTTTCCCAACATTTCTTTACATTTCTTTCTCTCTACTTAACTCTTACAGTATCTCAACTCCACTCAACTGAACATTTAACTTTTCTTTTTCCATCAAATATTTAGCATCGGCTGGCATATGTTTCTTACAACTTTGCAATGTGACAGCAGCATTGCAACCAACTACTGAGTTTTATAGATAGTATGTTATTTCTTATCTTATTTTCTTCCCTGTTCAACCGTCTGGGTAAATGGACACTTGCATTTTATAGCAGACCTGACTCTGGAGTCGAGAGGCAAAGTCAAATGTCATGTTTTTCTTTATGTAATCCATCAACTTGGAACATTGCATCCTTAAAGAAATATTGACATGGTTGTCATATTTGATGCAGGGGAAAGAGAAAGTCAAATAAAAAATATGACCATGACCGTGACTTTTTACTTTAACTTTCTTTCAATCAATTTACAAAGGAACTTATTTGCCTTTAAAAAATGCAAAATGACAACTTACATCAGACATTTTTGTTACTTTGTAGCAAAATGTGTAAGTGTACTTGATTTTTCTAAACCTTCCAGCAATTTTGTGGACGTTTAGAATGTTAAAATACAAAAACATTGATCGTTCTGAAACTCTAAGCGACGAATCATTTTCTATCGACCCCAGGTTTTCACATTTTCTATTTTATAAGATATTCTTGTAACATAAGCTGAAACTGAAAAAAAACAGGAAACGATCCGTTCCTTCCGTCAATGTCTCGGCTTCATCATTACACTTTTTCAATCTTTGTCAAAGTTCTCCCCTAAATCCTTTTTGAAAAGATAATTCTCCCAACTTTCCTCTTGTAACTTGAGAAAGAATTTAGTACTTGATTTTTCTAAACCTTCCAGCAATTTTGTGGACGTTTAGAATGTTAAAATACAAAAACATTGATCGTTCTGAAACTCTAAGCGACGAATCATTTTCTATCGACCCTAGGTTTTCACATTTTCTATTTTATAAGATATTCTTGTAACATAAGCTGAAACTGGAAAACAGGAAACGATCCGTTCCCTCCGTCAATGTCTCGGCTTCATCATTATACTTTTTCAATCTTTGTCAAAGTTCTCCCCTAAATCCTTTTTGAAAAGATAATTCTCCCAACTTTCCTCTTGTAACTTGAGAAAGAATTTTGTGGAATCTCAAATCCAAGCTGGAGAAAGTCTGTAATTTTCTGGCTCCAATATTATTGATGTGATATTTTTATGAGTTGCCAAGAATCGATGGAATGCTTGTTCACCTGAGATCAGCATCGACCCGGGTGAGCAGGTAGTAAGCACAGCAAGTAGTTTAAGCTTCTTGGATAAAAATCTCATTCCATTCCACAATGTTAGGATTGGAATTTCTTATTCCTGAAAGAAGAGCATTTCCGATATGAAAGAAAAACCCACATCCGGATTATCATAAAAAATCTTCAAATTCATATCAAGTGGCAAACAAAAAATACTTTTTCATACCAAAATATCATCCTCATCACGAAACACTGCGCACTATTGTTCCCATTTTATATCATCAACAAAATAATTGAATTGAAACCTAGTACACGGAAAGAAAATTGATTCATACAAAAATGAATTCATACCAAAATATCATCCTCATCACGAAACACTGCGCACTATTGTTCCCATTTTATATCATCAACAAAATAATTGAATTGAAACCTAGTACACGGAAAGAAAATTGATTCATACCAAAATCCTAAACTGCGCACCCTTTCCTAATACGGATGAGATAAGATTATAACACCACAGCGTAACTCAAACTAAACCAAAGTTGAACAAACAATGAAAATAAAAAGAAGATTTAGATGGAATCACAGGGCGAAGGAAAAGCTATAAGTTAAAGAAATCACTAACTTTCTCTCTTTCTCTTACTGTTCCAGATTCCTCTCGGACAGGAACCAGACCGGACTAGGACACTACACCCACTGGTAGCCTACTACTTCGACCAGATTCATTCGGACATGACATTAGACATTATGTTCCATTACATTATTAGCCCAGCCGTGTAGCAACTAACCATAGGTCACCTTATCCAGTCCCCGTGTGAACTTTGTTAAGTTGGATTGAACAATAAACAGGCCGTTGAACTCCTTCACGGGTACCTTTAACCAAAGAACTTTCTTTGCTCTGAGAACTAAACCAAAACTTGGTTGTTCAGCTATCCCCACTAAAAGTGAAACTAGTGAGAAAAAGTTACCTCACCTCGTGAGTGTGAGTGTGGTCTCAAGAAAATGGATACGGGTCAAAACCATCTCACCCAGAAGCTGCAAACGCTACGGAATAGCAAAAGTGAAGCCAACTCACCTTTTGCCATCTCAACTTATTGCCACCACTCTTCTTCCACCCCAAGGCTACAGATGGTCCACACGATCAACTGAATTGAATGAAATGAGAGCAAAACTTTTCTCCTGAGAAAGAAAGAAAGAAAGTGCAGCAACTTTCCTATAAAATTGAAAGGGTTGGTGTTGGGGATGCCAATAACGAGAGAAAGAAGAATGGTTTTGGCTCCTGAGATGAACATTGTTGCAAAAGTGAAAAATCGTTGGTGGAGATTCCATCCAGACTGTACTCCCACAATGAGAGATAGAAGGATGACAACGACTTCAAGACTAATGGGGCAGAGTGGATCTCCTCTAATTCTTCTGCTCTACCTTCTATTAATCGCTGCTGATATTGGTGAGAGACATTTTTCATCCTATTCTTAATTAAATCTGGGCAATCATGCTTATTCTCATCTTTTTTTAAGCTTTTGATCAATGACTCTGATCTTATTGCAATTGTAGCACGTACCTTGGTGAGATTACTGAAGTAAATTGGAAAACTCTTTGATTAATGGATAAACTATATTTCTGAAATTTCACAAATTTTCCAAATAATGTTTGGTATCATGTACTTATAATTTGGTGCGGCAAAGTCGTATTTCGACATTTAACAAATGAAGCAGGAGACAGAGCATGACTTTCCTGATTTGGCTAGTAGTGAAAATAAAGAGGGAGAGAGGGTGAGGGAAGAATTGTGGGATTTAAAGCAGATCGTTAGCGAGCCCACTAATTTTAAGGGAGCCCATTATGAAAGTTTCC
>JAAXNX010002613.1:0-12896 GCA_036491905.1 Folsomia manolachei
AAAATTACAAATCTCAAAAATGCTTATATCATTGATAAGTAATCATAAACTTAAAAAAATTATCGTAATTAATTAATTAGTTCGGAAGTTATCAAAAGTTTTATTACCACATGGAGTAGTATCAGGCTACGTATTATGCATTAAATCTTGCCTTGTCAGGTCGAGGGCGAGTCGACAGTATCAGGTAATTTGTTAAAGATCAGTAATTATAATTATCTATTCATTTCAGGATAATGAGTTAGCATTCATTGTAAAAGGTTAGTAAGGCTGCATGATACGGAAAATTATAATTAATTCGTTAATGCTGATAGGAAATGTCTTGTGTTCAGGCTAAGTTGTGGCTGTAGGAATTTGATTTGATGGTATTTTGTCAGAATATTCTGATAAATACCAAATTATTGAATTATATTGATTAGGTTTAGAATAATGTCAATTGATTGAAGGCGTCATCCCACCGATCCACTGAACATCAATATTTGGCCATTTAGTTTGCAAGCAGGTCAATAGCATATTATCATCGGAAAGGCATTTCACGTCTTGTTCTAAGATGATTGCGTGTCCCTCGTTGTACCTGCTGGGTGGAAAATTTCAGGAATTGGAATTAGTAATTTTATGACTTAGGCAGATGGAGTCTAAACTTACAGCACTTTTTTTGTTGAGGAGGAACGTGGAAGTCCATTATAATGCAAAACAGTAAATGTATCCGGACCACCGTATTGCTCATTTTGATAAAATTCGTCCATAAAATCGTTCAACAAAATGATTCCTAATGTCTCTGGATCCAGCTTTTTTGTCATGATTTCAACACTGAAAATAAAAAAATAAATAAAAAATAAAACAATAATAAATTGTAAATTATTTTTAAAATATTACAAACAAGGATAATTTATCCTTGTAGGTAGCTTACTACTCTGTATCCGCAAACAGTCCCAAGCTCCTCATTACATCTTCAAGCAACACGGATTGAATAAAATTGTTCCCTTCGGGGTCAAAGGATTGGAAAATACGTCGAGCAATTTCTGCAGGACTTTCAGGTTTCACAAGATTCATGTCCCAGGAGAATAATACTGCAGAATTACACAAGTGATTTACATTTACTGCCTTGTTCTAATCTCCTAATTCAGAAATAACTTGACGGAATCTTAATACCGGTCAAATGGGTTTCACTTGCTAAAAGCCAGATTGGGTACATTGGATTCTTTAGATAACTTCCCACTTCACAGAATCGAAGCTTTTCCAGCACCGTTAGAAAACCTACTTCACACTGTCTCGTGATTCCTTTTAACTCTAAAAAATCAACAAATTCAGAATTACTGTCATTCTCAATTTGCAATTCAGAATACTGACAATACTGTTTTTCCTGAACTTACGTAATCCGCCCAGATCCTTATCGTTATCCCAGATGTAATTGACTCCTTTGCCCGACAAGAATAGATTAATCATGCTCTGTCCCCCATGACCGTAGACAGGGTCAATAAGCTCGGAGGGTTCTGACATTTCACTATCCAATTTGGCCACACCCTTTGTTAAAATGACGGAGTAAAGAAACTGCAGAACGCCGTAATACCCTTTAAAAAAAGATATTTTTATCTCGATTTAGTCAAACAATCAAATGTATGAGCGTCGCTTGAATGTTCTCCAAAACAATGCTAGCATAAGATAAAACACAAACAACAAACACCCATGTTTCTTTCACTGCATACAATGACATTTTTGTAAACATCAAAATAATTACTTTTCTTTTGTCCAAATTTTGAATTTCAAAAGTAAATTATGAAGTGCATTACACTTAAAGACGGGATTTTGTTTTGTGAAGACGACGACGATGGATTACAAGCCAATCACGAAATGTACCTTGTCTTGTTAAGGGACAACCAAAAAAATTTAAATGGACATTTTTTGGTCAATTTCACCGGAACGGAAGGAGAAGTTGAGAGGTCAGCAGCAATGAGACGTAAGACAAGCAGCGACGGCGCAGAAGATGACGACGCAAAAGGATGTGGAGTGGGGTAAGTATTACGTTTTGTTACTCATTTATAAATTAATTTAATTGCTTAATGTTTTGCATATTTTTAGATTTTTCTTAAAAAATGGAGAGATGGATTATCTTTACGACGAGTCGTTCGGGCTGAAAATTTATACTACCACTCGAGCATTAGCCATGATAGTGAAAATGGCCTTACGAGGTTGGTTTTTCTATTCATTAAGGTTGAATAAATGAAACTTGAAACCTAAAGCTTTCCATATTTTGCAGGATTCTTGGACGCTGTTTGTATCCATTCACCTGCTTCTGCCTTCCTCAAACTGCTCCCATTTGCACCCCAGATCCTCCAGATTCTCCACTCATTCCCTCAAATTTCACCCATCCTACCGACGTTGGCTGAGCTGGAGGAGAAAAAAACCAAGAAGAAACCTTACTCCCGGTTCACCGTTCCCACTGTGGCGACATTTGACCACTATTTCCGAGGTCCACGTGGCACCGATTATGTCGCGGAATTGCCATGGGACATCGTCCCATGGAATAAAGACGAGGAGACTCTCTCTGACGAGTTGAGGGAAGAATGGATGGCTGAAGATGAGGAAAAGGAAGATGAAGATGAAGACGAGGACGAAACATTAAAAAAGGCAATGAGGAAAAACCCCTTTCAACAAACAAAAGACAAGTTGGAAGCTTCAATTTGGTTGAAAGCCAACTACAGGATTGAGCCCAACAGTGATATCCCGAAGCAGGTTGTGTATCAAAATTATGTGAACAGCTGCACCCAGAGCAAATTAATGGACGCCCCCATATTCGGAAGGCTGTTGGCTAAGATGTTCAAAAACATTAAGGGAACAACAGGAAGTGGAAAGAAGATGGCGTCCTACACTAATTTGGCCACTCGGGGCGAGTAATAAGAGTAATTTAAAACATCTATTCTAAAACATTAAAATTAACACACAGCTTATTAAAAACAATCCACTCTGCCCGAATATGGTTGACAAAGGTTCTTAGTTTGAGTGCTAATTTTACCTTTAAAAGATCCCACCAACTTTTCCTTTATCACATTCTGGACTTGATGAATATCGTCGAGCTTGAGAAGTCTGAGGTTACGATGAAAAATCTCTTCGTCACTCCGGGAAGGTTTTGACTGAGGTGTGGTTGGAGATTGGGGCAGGGGCCCATTGGCAGATACTTCTGCCTCCACTGGGGCTGGTGATTCGCAAGAAATCCTTCGAGACAGTGGTTCATTCAGGTAGACGATGCAATAAGTTGTTGGTGGACGTGGGTCGGGTTGAATGGCGATTGAAGGAGAAAGTATTTGGGGTTCTGGGGGCGGTATGGGGACTGTTCCAGTCTCCATTCCGGTTTGATTTTGGTGATCTTGAATTGATTTCAGTTTGTCTGATGGAGGCGGCTGCTCAGAAGGGGTAGCGTCAGAGTTTGCAACTTGGCGAAGGATTTCCGTCAGTGCTTCGCAAAGATAGGAATCCACACTGTCTGCAGGCAACTAGTAAAGGAATAGTATTAGTTGGTGCCCATAAATAAGTAATCAATGTCCAACTTTAAGTTGTCAACTTACTCCACGCCAGCCACTTCCAGCAGATTGGTGAGAATCTCTCATGATTGCACGAAGTAGAAAGGCTTGAACAGGAGCTATCACAGCACAGGGACCACCCTCTTTCTGAACCAAGGCAGTTGGCTCATCAACGGAAAATTGAAAGCCTGACAAATAAATAACCCAGAAATCGTTAGGTTTGGTCAAAGGTTATTATTTACATGAATTCCAACAGCTTATTATTTTATCTTACCTTGAGACCACCGATGGAAGAGTTCCTCATTAATGTGCGGCCCCCATAAAATCCTTTTGACTTCTTCAACTTCCGAGATAAATCCAGCCCCAGAAGAGTCTTGAACTTCCATTTCAAACTGAGTAATTACTAACTTAATACTGACTGACTGAGAATCTAGTAGTGGGTGGTTAATTGAACCACGTCTTTCTTCTTGGTTATTGTCCTAAGATTTGGCAAATTATTGACTCTCAGTTATCGACGAGATAGTTTGGTATTTACTGTGATTAGAATAATTTTCATGAAAATTGGGATGAAGACAGATTTTTGGTAGAAATGCCGGTAGACTAAGGAGTGGAGTGAGTGTTCCCCGGAGCGAGTCAACTTATCCGGGATAAGGGCAACTTTCCTTTGTGTTAAGTACTTGATTATTGCCAATATTTTAGTTTAGACTGGGAAAGATGAGGCGACGCAGGACTGCAATTTGCAAGTTTGCAAATTTTGGGAGGATTCTCGCTAAAGTTGTGAATCCAGGTTGTATTTCCCGCTCTACTACCCGGGGTCTCAATATTACTGAGACTTTCACCGGATGGAGTTTTGGTGAAAGTTTCATGATTTTTGGCATTATGCTGATTTTTGGAATTGCTGATTAAAACGGCAGCTTTGTCATTTTTGTTATTTTCTATCTTGTAGTGAAGTTATTGTGAGTAAAGATATTGAGACACAGAAAAGGAAAAAGTTACTGAAATGAAAGTTGTATGTAAATAAATAATTTGTTGCATTTTCCAGAACCTTTGAAGTCTATGCACTGCCCTGCATGCATAATTTGAAGTGTACGGGGTGCTCAAAAAACGGCATCCTTGCAACGATTTTTTTTACTTTTATTTAAACATGTTTAAAAATTCCAGAACTCGTTTTTTGTCGTTGGTTAATTTTCATCATTGGTTTAGTCAACTGATTCAATTACTAATAACGCTAGCTATTCAAATGGAAATGTTAGGAAATATATTTGTCAAGTCCTTTTTTGGCTACCCCGTACCCCAGTCTCATGCAATCATGTTTTGATATTTTTCATTTTCTTTTTTTCATTTTCATTCACATGCATCCCAATCATTATTGCACTGGATTCAATAAGAAAGAAAGCCAACATTGCCACAACGTCGCTTCCTTAGTGTTAGCTTGTAAACAAAAAAGTTTCATCTTCATTTCACTCCCTACCCCTTTCTCTTCTCTCCTTCTGTGTGCTAGCTATGCAAACTTATTTGCTCCAAGTTTGGATTGGATACACAACAAACAAAAATTGGAAGAGAGCCGACATCCGTTTAAAACTTGATTCAATCCGAAGGAAGGGAAAGTAGAAAAGGCAACAACAGCAAAAAAAACGAAGTCTGATCAAGTATTTTTTTAGAGAAAGTGTAAAAGAAAATGAGCCCGACAGACGAGCAGTAACTGGTCTCTCTAACCAGTCACTGGTTACCAGTATCAGACCAGGTGGAAGGAGAGAAAGCAATCAACGGATGCCAGTCCAACTCCAAGCAGCAGCACCCGGGTGTTGGCAGCCGGTCCTTTTATAACAACTCGTGTCCTGAATCCACACAAGCAGCAGCAGCCCAAGCAGTAATCAGAGTGGTTGGTTCTCCAAGAAAAAAAACGAAATTGCGAGTTGTTCTGGTTCAAATCGAACAAAGGAAGTGGAGCAAAGTAACCTGAAGCCAAACAAAACAATGGCCAACGCCAATCATGCATGTACTCGCTCTTTCTCTGGAGAAAGTCCAGGTTGGACGAGAAGACGGTGGGTACGGTACTCTAGATTTTTTCCTTTTCTTTCCCATCCAGTATTTGTTTATTGAGATTGGATCAACAGGAGAGAAGAAGAAGTGCTGAGTTGACGTGACGCTGCCTCCTCCACACTTTCTCCTTATGTCAATCCCAACAAACTAAAGAACCATCTCAGTGACAGGCCTGGTGGGTGGGAGTCTAGTTGAGGCAGTGGACTTGTACACCAGTGTCTTATGTCATCAGGTTTTAGAGAAATGTTCCAACGTGATGAGCTGTCTGTCTGCCACCACCACTCATTTTTATTACCAGCACTACTTCGTCTTCATCTAGGTCCGTCTTGATACTTATACGTGGCCACTTTCTCCCCTTCATCTTCATCATTCTATATACGAAGAGCTAGCTGCTTTTCCTATTACTTCTTTAACAATGTGAGCTCCAGAAAAGAATGAGACACGGAAAAGCAACAAGATTCTGGAGCACATAAGGAGATTACATACTTTACATGGTAGCTTAAGACACATTGGCTGGCAGTCGTCCATAATGGCTACGCAGCTACCACTGTGTTATGGCTTCATTTCATTTTTGTTTCAAAATATGTCCCTGGCCTCTTAAACCGAGTAAATTCATCTTCAACCAAATGTACTGTGGAGCATGAGGAAATGGGAAGATATGGTGTTTTTATTGTTAAATTGGCGAAAGAGGGTTTAGGATGGGGTGAAGGGTTGGATGAGCATGCAATGAAATGCCCGTGAAGACTTCTTCCTTGAATATATTCCAGAAAAGAAGTGTAGAGCTGAAAAAGTAAAGTAAATGAAATAGGAGGAGGAGAGTGGAAAAGGAAGGGAGGCAAGTCAAGTCTGAATAATCCGTCCAAGTTGTTGACTTTGTTGCCTGAAGGGCTTCTCGATCTAGATTGATCAAATCCAAGCAGAGATTCATTCCTCGTCTCCTGCATTACATTGGCCATGGATGTGAGTCTGCTATGGTTAGAAAGACAAACTAAATAAAATCAGTGGAGACGGAGTTGAAGTGCTAGTTGGTGACGATGATGATCGCATCAGACAGAGTTCGTAATTGCTCTCCACGCACATCTGAGGGAGAAAGTTGGGTCTCTCCTTTCCCTTCCTACTAGGAAGTGAATAGTAGGAAGCAAGTTCCTATACCCACCACCTGAATATTGACACCCTGTTTCGGATGACTTCGGAAAAATACCCTATCCTTCCTCCGACCCTTTTTTGGAGTAGGGTCTCACAACAACCACGTCATGCAGTAAAGTCAGCCATGAAACGGGCATTATCCAAGCGAATTAATTCGAGATTGTAGACGACATTTCCGGCCAACATTTTAGAATTTTGTACCCCAGTATTGTCCAATATTTTTAACAAGATCACAAATATGTACGGTATGAAGGTTCCAATGGGTTCAAGTAACCTTTCCTTTACAAATCTCCAACACAGTAACATGTTTCGGTTCCAAGTTTCAGCTCTTAAAACGAGTTGTGTTCTGTTCAAGTTGTAAGAGAATCCACACCACACAATCCTTAGCACTTGGCTGATTCACTCGGTTTCTAGTTGTATACTTTCCAACTCCAGTTCAGTTCCAAGCTCAGACAGGAGCAGAAGTGATCACGGACGGAGGAAAGGGTTATTTTGTGGAGATGGAGAAATATAGTTAGTGTAAAACACTTCATCTTCATCATCAACGGCACTAATGGGCAGAAGTCCATTGGCTTGCATGCAGTTAATTAGCGAGTAAAACATAGAACTGGCCGGTTGGTTGGTGTGGCGTGGCATTTTATTTTATTTTACTGCTCCTTCTGGACTTATTAATAAAGTTTGTACATGGGAATTCAATTAGTGGAGATATGACTGGAGAGAGGAAATAGGATTCAATTACAGTTTACTACAATATTTAGGTTGAGTTGGTGAATGTGTCGGAATTATTTGCTGGGTAAAAGTGAGTGATTAAATGTATATGTAATGGATTATGGTACTTTTTTGTAATAATTGTAAAACTGACGCTTCGTAATAATGTTGCTCAAATAATTACTTGGAATCGTTAATGTTTCGGAGGTCCTCATTAAGGAAGGTGGAGAATAGTTTGTGGTTTGAAATAGAGTAATTTTCTTGAAGAAAGTGACATTACAATTGAAGGAACATAAGAAGGTAAGAAATTTTCTGCTTCAGATCTAAATATAATTTTGGTATGTTTAAGTTAATTGTGCTGAAGACATGTCAAGGCATTTGGGATGTCTCTCTGGACTTGATAATTGCTCCAGTTCAAGGCAGGTAGCACTTAGACAAAGCAGCATCATGGTTTTTGAGTTAATGAATCGATTTACCTCATCTAATATTGGTAGCAGGATGGATTAGCAATTCAGCAAATGCAAATGACGGACTGCACTACCCTGCAATTATCTTTGTACAATGTATACACCCAGAAGAATTATAATTGGAATATTTGACTGTCTATTAAAAATGACTTGTACATTCCTATTCGTAATTTTGTAGTTTGAGGAAATCATTACGGTATTGCAATTTGGTAGTGATTATTCATTATTTGTACATGGATTCTTACTTAGTTCAACTTTGTCGGAACATGCCGGATATTAATAATCTAATTTAAATATTTGTGTCAGGATGTACACACCTTGTCGTTTATTTTAAGGTTAGAAAAAATTATCGTAGAATTTAATAAAATACAAATCTGTATGTCTCGGCATACCTTAGAGCAAATAATACAATTTTTAATAGGATAGAACTTGACTCAAAGTCAGTTTTATGCATGTAGATAAATAGTTTGCTCTCTAATTGAAATCCAAGCCAATTACAGAGCTTGAAATGCAGTTTTCAATGATTGGAATGTTGCATTGAAGTCTACACCTCATTTCTGTTGATTTGTATTGAATTGGAAAATGGAAAAATGATAATTGGACAAAGATTGATATTCTTTAAAAATATTTTTTCCGGTGTATGCCCAATATTTCCAAGAACATAAAGGTTCTCTCTTGTATTGTAACTGTAGGGCGAGATTGGTTATTAGGTTTATCGCCCTTATCCCGACAGGAACAGGGCGGGTCAACAAGTTTGGATTTGTTTGTTGGGAGTAAAATGTAAAAATAGGTCCATTAGAGATTTCAGGATATTTGAATCCTCACATATTCTCGCATAGTTTCCATTATACGGAGTCCCTTTCCTTTATACTCGTTCCGCGTGCTGCAGCAGGCCAGGCATAACAATACAATGAATGGTAAATTGTGTCATTATAATTATTTATGATCTGTATTGAACCATTGTGGAGCATGTATACAGAATACAACCAATCTGAACCTTCGCTCGGAAACATTTTCATCCATCCGGCCCTGTAGCCAAATGAATTGTAAATACATCCCAGCCCTTAGTAAGGGTCCCTTTAGTCATAGACCAGTGCAAATGAACTCTTGGCATGGCATGGCAGACTGAATTCTTCATGGTGTGGCGTGTATTACGTTACAAACCAAAAAATCTCGTTCCTTGCTCTGTTTGCAGGGAACGAGATGCTTGGATTCCGATCCGTTGAGTAGAATTAAATGGACAGATCCATTTGGGCTGAAAATAATGGTAAATCATCCACAAGGCCGGTGGCAATATGCAGTGCTCGATATAAGGGAATCTCTGGCCAATAAGTGTTTGCCTAAGGTCCCTCCACCCCACCCCATCTAACTACTAACCTGATCTGGGTCCATTGTGTGAAGTTGAAAAATCCAATCTGCCTATTTAAAGGGAACAATGGGCCGGTGTGGTGTGGTGGAAAAAATAAGGAGACATATGGTGAATGTGGATGAATTCTTCTTCAACGGGCGGAACTAAAGAAAGAAGAAAAGGAACTAAGCAGGCAATTTCACAAGAACTCACAAAATCCATACCAAACTAAGCAAACGTTGCGATTGAAGACTAAGGAATAAGTGGGATAACATATTGCTGGGATGCATATTCTTCTTATGTGCCACAGGAAAAGCCCATTGAGTCCAGATTATTGAAAGAAACTTGGCTTAAAGGGATCATGTCGTATGAAGAAAAGAGAGAAGACTCGGATAAGGGAATCCAATCCTACTACTTTGGCTTGGCCTCCTTGTTACCAAGTTTGAAAACTGTTTGCACACCCGACCCCAGACCAACTAGTTACACAGGGATGGAGAATTGTTAATAGTGGGCGTCTTTGCAAGTCAGAGCCAGTTCCTCCCTCATATTTGTATTGTGTCACCTTTTAAAGCCTCCATTACAAGGTATTAGCCAGCCAGATATCCGGTCTCAGGCTGTTGGCCAGGATTTGGAAGAGATGGTGGTCAGACAAAAGAAATCTCATTCCTAGAGCAGAGCAAGCAAACCAGAAGTCCAGGAGGACGTGTCACATTAGATGCAATTACACAAAAGAGTTCTTTAAACGATGGTAGGAGCTTAGGCAGGGACAAACCAAGATGAGAATGCAGAGCAGGTTTTTCTTCCTGAAACTGAAATTAAATCCCCCACGAACGACTGCCTTCTCCTGAGCTTGAATAACCAGCACCCAACCAAAAACCTGACTCCCTTCCCAACATAAAGTTTCAAATATGACATAACTCGAGCTTAAGGTGCCATCAAACCGACTCCACTGCTCTGCTACTACTAGACTTGACTTCATTCCTTGGTATTTTTCTTAGCAAAAAGTCAGAGTCGTCCAAATAACAGAACTGAGTGACTACTGGTGAAACAGCGTCCATGAAATGAAGAAGATTCCATTCCAGAACTATTTTCTTTTTGCTGTTTTTGCTCCGGAGTTGGTGGTGGATGCATTATTATATTGCATCCAATCCTATCTCTTTCTTGGTGGGTAGTTGGTAGTCATACATGATCCATTATTCTTAGATTTTGACATTTATTAAGCCCGGATGGATTTATAATAAATTCTTCCAAATTTACCCAAGTCATGATAATCTACTGTTCGCCCACTGCTACTGGGATAGGACGCATTTTGACAAAAGCCGTCACGTTTCCCCTCAAGGGTATCAGACTTCCTTGGCTGAGTTCCTTTTTCCTTCCCTTTCTTTTATTCTTATTTTGTTCATGGGAAGGAAAACGAGTGAATTCTTCCATACAACACCACCTTCAAGTCGTGCAAGTAATAACAACAAAACAAGAGCTTCAGTAAAGGAGTTTGTTAACCAGGCAGGAATAGAAATTCTATATTTTTTCCTACCAACGCTCCTTTTGCCCTGTTTTTAGTGTTATGTCCAGTCTTAAAAAACTTCTCATCCCCGACATTCTTCGTGGTCAGTATGTTCTCTTATTCTGCACATTTCCCTTTCAATTTTCCTTTGGTCACCTTAATTGTTTCTCTTTTTATGTAATCCGTAACTCTGTCCGGCACCTTGTAATTGAACAGGTTAAATTGTTTTAGGAAAAAAAGAAAGGAAATTGATATCATTTTGACATGGACAAGTTTCTGCGACAAAAAATCTTCCTTTGGCGTCAGGAAAGGAATGAATATTTCCATTAAATCATCAACTTTTTTGACTCGACAATCAATTGACAGGTAGTGAAGTAGAGTCAGGCAAAGGACAAGGGCTCAGATTGGGTCATGTGATCACAATGACGAGACTGAAGTTGACTACTCCCAAAAAGTTGGAAGTATATAAAAACAAGAACAATGACAAAGAAGGGATGGTTGTGACAAAAAAAAGTGATCTCTCATCCAGAGCCGAGACACTTTCCTTAATTATTCTCAATAACATAAAATCAGAGGCTGGACAACTCCTCGTGGTTTGGTTGGAGTTAAGGGGATTGAGTGGAAACAACTTTTTGTCTCCGATTTATTTAATTGGTCCACCTAACAAACCGATTGACTGGATCGATTACCCTTTGTCTGAAATCACCCAACCCTCCTTATTTTCCATTCTATTGAACTAACTTGAGTCTGAATCTTTATTCCCTCCCATCAACTCAAACTATCCCAATTCAAAGTTAAAACCAAACTTAAAGCAATCCAAGTGTGGATATCTCTCTTAGTTCCCGATCTCTTGTCTCATTACGCCAAGAACGGGTTACAGAAGCTGCTCACATATTACAACATCCCATCTCCCCTTGATTGGGTTGCCATTCAGGGACTTGCCTTTGTCCAAGTGAAAGGAGAGACATGGATAGAGACTAAACTTGTATATATTGGGTGGTGTTGGGAGTAGTTTAGAAGCTGAAAAGAAAATCAATTTAATTTTATCAAAGATGTTATTTTGCTTCCAACACATCTCTTCAATAAAACTCGATAGGAGCTGCTCTGCCACTGACTCCTTTGTGAGAGTATTGGCCAATCTGATCCTTTTGTAGTTATAAAGGCAACTTTACTAAGTTTATTCCATCTCATTGAAAGGTTTGGTTGGTAGTGTGTTCTTTGGAGAGACAAGAAATGAGACACGTCCCAGGATCTGGATAAGTGGATCTTCTCATCTGCTCCCCACTTGTTCTTGTTCTGTTCTTTTCAGAGAACTCAGCTCTGGGGGGAGTTGGTGAACAAGTTAAATGGATGGGTGGGTGTGTGGTGGGCAGACTTTTATTTTATTTTTTATGCCACAGTTCCCACTTTTAGCACCAAAGTTGCATTACTTACTCTGGTCATTTCTGGTCTTATCGAGACAACCATCTCATCATTTGTTTAGATTGTGGTTGTCCTTATAATAAAATCATCTCAAGTAGCAAAGCAAGGAGATCAGGGAAAGAAACCACTTTTACTCCGCAGGACAATTTGACTTGAGATGGAGAGGAATGTACTGGAGTGCCAGGGATGCCACGTTTTTTAGCTTAATATTAGTTAAAGGTACTCCTTAACAAAAACCGAGTGTAACTAAAACATCCCATCGCATCACGATCACTGGGAAAGAGACCAATTCCTGTTGGGATGATGATGATACATGGAACAGAAACAAGTCTAAATAGAGATTGCCTCCCTCCCATTGCCTCCCTTGTGTGTGGCTTCCTATGTTTTTACTTGCTCTAAATTTTGGATGAGGATGGAAATGCCGTGATGGCATCATATTTATGGTTTAAGGGCTGGAGAAACAAGTTCAACGGAGAAGAAGGAGCCTTGAAATTTGAAACATTTTTATACTCCGTCCCCATCAGATTCTAAGGGAGCTAAGCATGCAAGGAGAGCATGAATGTGTTTGTGATGGAAGACTTAAATTGATATAAAACAAACTTGTTGGATGGTTTGGTAGTCTGAGTGAATGAGATGATATCCGTCATGCTATCCAAGCTGCTTCCATTCCGGTATGATTACATTATCCAACCTGGGTAGATTGAACCTACCCTACCTGCTCAGACCTACCTGTCCATTGGGTT